>OMKZ01018400.1:0-22668 GCA_900302535.1 Neoniphon sammara | reverse complement strand
ACAATCAAAAGGCAAAACACACACACACGCACACACACACACACACACACACACACACACACACACACACACACACACACATTAATGCACATGAAAATTGTAGACTGTGATGTCTTTGACACTTACATGCAACCCACTGTATCCAGATGACGTCGTACTTCTTGGGTGGAGGTGTGAATTCTTGCAGGTTGTAGCAGTAGTACGTCTCAATGCGGTCAGCATCATCACCCAAGTATTCCTCGTGTGCATGGAGCAGAAAGTGCTCCATCATGTCTGCCATCTCTAGTTTCTCAAACACAGGCAGGAGGACACCTTTTGCCACCCGGCCGATCCCACAACCGCAGTCCAGTGCGAATTGTGTACCAGCCTTACCAGGACCCTTAGGTGCAAAAATGTGGGCAAACGTAGGTCAACCAAAATTCAACCACAATCACAATATGATGATGTAGGCTAAATATTTAAAATGAGGATAAATGTTTGTAGGAGCGCTTGTGCAACCATAAATATCACAATTAAATGTATATAGCAAGTACAGTTTGATAAAGTAAGATTAATTGAATATTTAAAATTAGAGTAAATGTTTGTAATAAAACTTATGCAGCCATGAATATCATATTGAAATGTATATGGAACGACCACAAAATGTACATTTCAATGTCATTTAGCCTGCGGTGTATTGTTACCATATCTGTAAGTCATAGAGAGGGCTTATACTTTATTTTCTACATTACCAGATGTCTGGCTTCTGCGCCTTAGTAGCACTAAGAGCGCAAACCAGCAGGACTACAGTACCTCAGGGCAAAGAAACTGTGAACTTTAACATGGAAGAACAAAAAGGTGCCTAACTTGAATCATGCTGCTTTTTCTTCCTTTTCATTTGGTATTCTGACCTCACTCCAACCCCTCTGGATCAGGGGGAAGTCAGGGCCCCAGTGTGTGATTGTATGAAAGATGGGGCCCTGAGGAGCTCTGGGCTTGTTAGAGGAGGCTTCCTGGTTTTGGTGAATTACTGCCATATTGCTCTGTGCGTATGTACTTCAGTTTAACCTGGATGTACTCTAAATCTCCCCGCTGCACTTATTTTTAATGGAGATGTCAGGTTAAAACAGGAGCTGTTCGCAGCCATGGAGGAGTGTTTAGAAGAAGATGCTGAGTAGTTGAGCGCATATTTGTGGAAAAGTTTGCGAAAGAGAGCCCTTGGATATCTTTCGGTATATCGGTCTGGAACTTTTGCTTTCAAGTGAGGACTTGAAAGTGAAATCGCGCACAACCACAAGCTCACAAACAAACACAAATGCTCGAAACCAAAACACCCCTCTCTGGTTTAAGCTGGGCAAGCAGCCCTGTTTGAACCAAATGCAGCTCTTCTAGTCTTTCCTAATATACTTTCTGTTCCAAACTCAAAAGGGACATGTACCAGAGAAGTAGATGAAACTGTTCCTGGAATGACATCCTGAACCTTGGATTAGGTTATACAGTATAACATTACAAAGGGTAAATTCATCAAGATTGTGCCGTTATACTGATATGGCAGTGGGGATCTATTAATGATGGAAAGAAACACACACAGGCCAGAAACCTTTTGACATTTTACTGATTGGATCCTTGGGTGCAAATCAGGTCTGCTGTAATATGTCTCTGTAACCTGTCAAGGTTTCCATGATGGGCAGAATCAACAGCACTTGAATATGAATATTACAGAGGTGCCAGCTATTCAGTAAGCAGTGAACATGATATCACAGTTTAGAGTCGTAGGCACTATGTTAAATTTGCCTGGTTGTGTTTACATTAGTGCCAGAGGCAAAGCTAGCTACTAGCTCCATAGCTTCTGTATTTCCTTTCTTAAAGCATCCAAATCCTTGCAGCTTATAATTAGAGCTCCTGCAGAAATGACCCTAAAAATAACGCTGTCTCTAAGCCAAGCACATTCCCCTGAATTAGCACTTGGATACCCCCCCCAACACCCTAAAAATCACTGCACACAAACACATGTAACAGAAATGCACAGACACACACACAAGTGCACACGCACTAGTGTACACATATATGGTGATAAGAAGTCCTACAAGTGCAGAGAATGACGGCGGTTGAAAATATAAAATATGAAATATAGGTCAATTATACAATGGATTATAATTTACGAAATGATAGATGTTTGTTAACAGGAAAAGTGACAACCTGCCCATCAACACAACATCATTTTAAATAAATTAGTACAACTAAAATAAAAAGTACCATAGTACAAAGTGATTAACAGCTGTTGGCTCAGCCTGCTATGTATGGGTGTGTTTATAGGGCTGGCACTGAGTCTCTGCCACTATTAGATGCTGCACTGAGGCCCTTCTAGCACATGAGTCTTTTAATACTATTTGGAAAATGAATTTCTGGTCCAAAATAGATTCTGACATGATTATTTCATCTACATAAGATCCCTGCATAGTGCAGTGCACTACTGTACTGATTTGCAGTACAGTAGTGCTACTATGGTACTGCACAGTACAGTACTGATGTACAGTAGTCTGCTGTGCTTATTAGAAGAAACGTATAAAATAAAATATGAGCAGTTTCCCAAATGTAAAGGTATGTATCAGATTTGTGTTTCAATCGCATAGGTAATTTTTGATCTATTGCAAATACTTGCCCCTGAGTTAGTATGTTTTGTCTCTCAGTTAGACTCACCACAAACCTCTTCAGAAACTGTCTGGAACCTTCCAGATCAATGTTGGAGATATCCACATAATCTCCCATCATGCCCTCCTCTGACGCTGGGACATCCTCATAGAACTTCTGAGACCGGTAATAGAACTGCTTCTCACCTTTGATGTACTCACAGGTGACAGGAAATAGCTTAACTGTTAGGACAGAGAGAGGGACACATATGTAACAGAACAGACGCACAAACAGACAGAACAGGTGGGTTGAATGGTGACACATTACATTTAAAAATATTTCTATAATAATTTTGAAAAATTATTAATTGTAATCTGTTAATTTACTGAATATGGGTCATTACAGATACTTTTTACATTTCTTTGAAAAAAAGAAAGAAACTCTGAAAGTACTTTTGTCATGAGAATATTATTGATACAAACATTATGCAAATAGAGAATAAATAGAAGAATACAGTGGCAAAGTGATGCAAAAGTTACCAACAGTAAACAGATTGTATTACTGAGTTAGAATAATCCAAAATTTTATTAGCAATTACAATTTTCAGTGGGTAATCAGTAATAGGTATTACTTTCAACCCTGGTTGAACAAAATGTGCAAGAGGACACTGGACTGCTATCTATGGTGGGGATCAATGTTGACAACCCCACAGGAGATGTAGAATGATAATTAGATTACTACAAGACTATAAATAAGTGAGTGGTATGCTATTCTAACCCCATATTCAGCTGTTACATATATGAGATAGCATTGTTGTGCATTCACAACTGTCTTTAGGCTACCGATCAGTAGAAGATTAGTATCAGTGGGGAGCTGGAAGCCATAAAGGATTTGTATTCATACATAGCAAAATCCATAACAATTTGGATCATGGTCTATGTTCTTTTAAATGAATTGAATTGTAGGTGAACTAGGTCACACTCATTTAATAATATGAGGTCAATTATGGATATATTCTGTGACATTAGAAACTTAAATGGCTTTTAAAACATCTAGAACTTCCATTGCCTTCGTTCCTTTGTGCTGAAATAAATCCTGAAGAACGAATGCACATTTCCTAAGGCTTAAATGACACGTTCCTGCTGTGTGGAGGGTGACGGGGGAATGTCTGCTCACTTGTCAAGGATGTCCAGTGGCAGAATTCATGACACCATTATGGAACATTAAGAAGGGATTCATTTCCAGCTGGGCTATTTTGTCTGTGCTCGAAAGATCAGAACTAGGCAGATATCCAAGACAGAGATTTAACCACTCAGCTACTGAGAATCGTGCTAAAACCAGGATGGACGGGGCGATGGATAGGGGGTGGGTGCCTGACTTTCCGGTCAGGCGCCCACTTGCTTAAGAAATGTTTGAGAATATCAAGTTGTCAGGTTTGGCACAGAGAATGGATTCTGATATGAGATTGTCACTTAGAATAGGCAGTTACAGTCATGTGACCCCATAGCAAGGCTTTCAGAGGAGGTTAAGTATAGAAACACCAAGCAAGACCAAGAAGGAGGGAAGAAAGCATGAGCGGGCAAGAGATGTGTGTTGTCAGATACTTCTCTGCCAAAGAAGTGCCAATCTGGTGCCACTACGTCCCTCTATCTTTCACCTTTAATAAGACCACTTCATTGGACGCTGCATGGTGAGACCGACCTGTGACCCATTTGTTTGAGTACAATCACTTACTTTTGTCTAATTGAAAAGTACAATATGAGCTCTTATAGGTGTCTAAAGACTGATGTTTATTTCCAGTGCTTGTGCATAATCTTACATCCAATGGAATACCTCCAATAAACTTAATTTTATTTGGGTATATTCAATTTCTTTGACTATTTCTGTATCTGTCTAGGACATGGTTGCTCTTTATCACTGCCTGGTTAACATTTATTAAGACATAAGAAGTATATTTCATTCAACCCATTAAAATCTGTCACTGCTGTATGTAAATAATCTCATCATAAGGCTCTGACTGTCATGAATAGTACTGACTGACATGAGTTAGTGTTTTCATGCTTGACATGCCAGGCCATTAATGGGCCTTGTATCAGGTTAGTGGTAAAACAGTGAGCCCTCTTTGAGCCAAAGTGGCCCATAGGTTAGGATCTCTTGTTTCTGTAGCTTGGGGTGTCTTGATGGGCGAGTACACCCCCTGGACAGGATGTGAGTTTAACTCAATGTTCACACCTCCAACAAGTCACGATGAAGGAAATTTTATGCTTGTACTTAATTAATGAGTGATGTCATGAAAAACATTGTTCATTTAGTTTTCAATAAATTGCGTGATACTGTATAGATCTTTTTTCACAGCAGTGAAACACAAGTGTCACTAATGACATTAATTAAGCTATTTAGGTACAAAACCTTAATTAGTGATTAGTAACACCTGTTTTTGCCTACTAGTTCATGTCAAAATGACTGCTGTGAAAAAGGTCTATTGCACAGTAACACCAACAGAAAGTACAAAAGTATACCATCATTGTAGAAATTAAATTCAACCCAACAGCACATTCCTACATATGCAGTACACTATGTAAAATTGTCTCTTGTCATCTAGACTCAAATCAATAATCAAAGTCCAACATCAGTTCTTCTACTTCTTGACATCGGACATCTATGTAAATGCTTATTTTTGTCATAAAGTATTTTATCTAATGTAATCTAATGCCTGCTGTTAGGATGTTTAAGGTATGGGTGTTTGATGCCTTGCTCACTAGCACTTCAATAGCATTGGGAAGTGTTGATTCAGAGTGTACATGATGCTCATTGTGCTGCATCTGTCATTTAATACAGTAGGACCACAAAGAAACTCATTAATCCCTAATGCTGACAGTTTTGAAGATATTTATGCACAGACACATTATGCACTGTTCTGCACTATAATTCTATAATACAGACAGATAATTTAGGGGTATGTTCCTGCACGGCGTTTGTATGGGTGTTTGATTTGTAGCACTTAAAAACAAAGTTCAAGAATAACACTTGCCTTTACAGTGACTGTGTGTGGCTTAAACAGTCAATCAATGCTCCTAACCATTCCCTTAACTTTGCTCAGTCCTGTGTTGGGTCGAGGGTAGAAAGATGCTGGAAATCTTGATTTTTTTAAATTGAAATTGATGAGAAGTTGGAGCTCTGACTGGCCCTTCTCCTTACCCAGAGGTATCTGCTCCAACAAGTAGAGGTAGCTGGCAAAGAACTCATTCCTCAGCGTATGGTGCAGA
This sequence comes from Neoniphon sammara, assembly GCA_900302535.1. Taxonomy (NCBI): domain Eukaryota; kingdom Metazoa; phylum Chordata; class Actinopteri; order Holocentriformes; family Holocentridae; genus Neoniphon; species Neoniphon sammara. The sequence continues at coordinate 16,792 of OMKZ01018400.1, read as the reverse complement.
TGGAAGGACATACTGTGGCGACACATGGTGTCATCTGTCTGCTTCCAGCGATCCCTGAATGCTTGGTGAGCGCCCTTGTACTCAAGGTTGGGCGATGAGCTACAATTGTCATCTGTAATTGAAATATCCATGTTGACTGTTTGTGGTCTTTGCACTTCAGTGCTGTTATCCAAAAAGTGTTTGACGCAACGTGTCACAGTGTCTGTGTGGGACGCTGTGGCTCTGGCTGCTGCTATATCTGTCCAGCTGGGTAGAGATCTCTGCCAGCTTTGCCGAAAGTGATCAGCAGAGATCCTTTTCATGGGGCGGTGCTCAGAAAGTCCCACCAGATTTACAGATCACCTGCTAGAGACTTTGGAGGAGCAAGATAGGGGGCTGAGACATGGAGGGAGTGTCTCTTTCAGAAGAAGCCCTCTCCCTCGGGGGTAACAAGCATGCAAGGAGGCAACTGAGCTTTCAGGCCACAAATACCAGCAGCACATGAGGCAGTCTACAAGACTGACCTCTAGTCCTTACAGCTATATAATATGGTCCCTAAAATTAGCAACGTCTTCTCATGTTTGTATACATGGTTTCATATAGGCACACTGTTCTTCAGAAGTTTGAACAATGGGAGCGAAGTAACAAACTAGACTCCAAGTAATCTTTATCACTGAGTACATTTGCAGAAACTGAACTTGAGAATTTTTCCCTCCATATTGAAGTACATAATGAAGGAATTTGGGTTTAACTGGTCTGCGTAAATATAAGTACTCAAGGAGGATTAGCAACCATTTTGCTAAAGGGGATCCTTTGGCAACCTAACCCTAACCCTATACATCTAAGAACAAGAGATTTTTACCCCCTAAAATTTTGTCACGAGTTCTGTCCTTTGCCCCACTGTCTTATTTCTGTCGTCTCTGCACTTCTTCGTCATAACTAATGTGTGTGTCACTCTGACTTACCTCTTTGGGTTTGAAAATCGATCTCTTTGTTATTTGACCTCAGTGACTTAGTTCATTGGTTTGACTAGCTGTAGTTACCATGTATGGCTTTAAATATCGATCAAGAAAGTAGTGTTGATTACATGTAACTATTAGCCACCACGATGACTAATGTGGGTTACAGTGCAATTAAAAGTTTCTGCTTTTCTAATGTAGAACATGGCACAAGACTGGACTAACCTCTTAGGTAGACCGGACTAGACCCCCCAAGACCCCACAAAACAGATAATATTCTGATGTATCTGTCACATGCAACAGACTAAATTTAGACTGGTGACATCAGTTGTCACTGGACTGAATGGTGCTGAGACAAGCAAATACTTCCTGGAGTGCCGAGTTAAACGTTGTCTTATCTAGTGCTACTATGGATCATTTATCTCTTTCAGACCACTTTGCTCAGTTTCAAGAATAGAGCTGATGTGGAGTTCACATGTCAAGTTTATCAGATCAATCAGTTCCCACAATTCATGTCAACGGTTTTTAAGTTGTGAATGACTTAATGCAGTTTAACCAGAACATGCTGCTGCTGAGTGTGTCAACAAGTAAATAAAAAAAATGGACATAAATAAACAGTTTTGCAATAATCTATTAGGAAAAAAGTAGTGAAAGTCATATGATTTGTACAATGAATAATATGAAATTGAAACTATCACTACATCTCCTCCAACACCGATACACAAATGCTGAGGGGATAAACAAGGTCACTTAGTGAACTATGAGCTTCCCAAATTAAGACAATCAAAATGATTAATGTGCAACAAAAACTTTTTGTGCCAGAATGAGTTTCATCTGTTGTGTGCAAAAACTGGAGGTTAAACTTGAAGCTTAGATTCCAGCTGAAAGATTTCTTAAAACATTAGAACTTGTGAATATTAAAAAGATTACATTAAACAAACAACATTAAACAAAAAGACATGAAAAAAGTGCTGCCAGCAGAGGCTTGAACAAGCTCAAATTGCTATAACTCCCATTGCCATTGCATACTCAATTTGGTATATTTGACAAACACACATTACTTGACACTTAAGCATAATTTTGACAGGATCATGCAAACCACAAATAAAGCAGTTATCAAATATTCAGGCCAGAACTGAATAGCATTCACAATCTTCAGTTCAACAGGATTTGACATTAGTTTACGTAAGGCAGAAGGTTTATTCTCAGTTAATCTCAAATTCACTGTAGCCAGTCTGAATTAATTTAAAATTTTAACAAATTCCTTTCACTGAGCTGCTTTGATTCTGGTTCACTTGAAATTTGCCTTTAAAGTAGACATAGTCAGGAGGAAATTGAACCCAACACCAGGTTGCATAACATGCAGTAATATGTGAAATCATACCCCAACTTCACATATTTTTTCCGTGACTTGAGTTCATGTTCAATGTTACCTAACGCTGACTCAACATGTGCCCTCTGTGACTTAACCCTGCAGCCAAGGCATCCATCATGTCCGTGACACCAGTTCACTCAAAAAACAGCACAGTCAGTACTGTAATAGAATTAAGTTAACTACTTTATTTTTTTATAATAATGGTGCCAGAGGTATCAGTGTTTTAAAGTTTCATTGATCCATCTTTAGGAGAATTTTCATACTTGTCCATTACTGCAAAGAGTATTTCAAAATGAGTGCATGTTTGCTTCATATTTTGAAGATGCACATGTCTGGATCTTAAACATATCTCAGTACTGCAGACATTTCATTCTCAAGTATGACCTGCTAAGTTGTATCAAACATATAAGGTGATAATGTCCTAATATTAATAACCCCAGACATTAGCTACTTCATGATGACACTAAGGAAATTCCTCTCATATAACTGAAAGCCAGGCAACCCTTGATTATTCCACCGTACCACAGAATAACTTACAGAAACTCCTTAGACAGTAAAGAGTGTAAATTATGACTTTGAGATGCCTAATGATAAACTACCTATCTAGAGTATAGAATCAATAGAAAAATAGAAATATTCAGAATAAAAAGGACAGAAAATTACCAATAGTAATAAAACCCCAAGATCACAAAGATTTAGTCAAGGTGAGTTCAGTTCACTACTTTCTCTGACATACAGTTTATTTGTTCGAGTTTTCTACCTCGAGATTCTACTTTAATTTTTTTAATCCATTTGTTTGTTTGTTTATTTTCTTGTTTAATTACTAACTTAGGCCTAATTACTTTTAAATAGACTAAATACACCAGCAACATGATGCAGTATTATACAAAGATTATTTGTCGGCATTTAACTTTCAGATAGCTCCACTCGCTGACTAATTGATAACAAGGAAGAAAATCATATGCTATTTATACTAGGCATAAATATTTTGTTAAATCCATACATTTGGATAGCCTTCTTATCTTTGCTGATCTCAGTGTTGGGACCTGAAAGCTATTTTCTCACATAAGTTAGTTATATTTTATATAAATAGTTATATATTCTGTAGTTGTACTTTTCCGTGTGCTCGTACGCCTATCTCTCACGTTAGTGTAATTTAAATAGCTTATTTGCGACGGTACTCTACATGACATGGGTAAATATTTTACAGTTTATATCATCATCTGCTGCTGCTGCTGCTGCTGCTGCACGTCAGAGAAGGTCTGGTTCCCAGGAAGCTGTAAACTCCTTCTGAGATTAAACACAGATGAAAGCTGACATGAAATTAAAACCATTCAGGGTGTTTGACAGAAAAGTACAAATCTCGGTAGGATACAGCAGCGATAAGGAAACCGAATTAAATTTCTTGTCCTCCTTCCAAATGAATCTTGGCCTCCGCGACCACAGATGGCGACAGTCTCCCTCTGGACGGCTGCTCTCCGTTTTCTGTTCATCTGCTGATGTTGCATGCTGGGAACACTGTCGCCGCCCTGGCAACAAACATCAGAAATAAAAACAATCCGTCAACTGTATCAGCCCTGTCGTTTATCGGAGGGAGAAAATTCAATGAGCATTTTCATTGATATCTAATATGGACAAATTGCAGGCAGAAGATGCACGGTATCTGAAAAGGTAATGACGGCTCGTTTAAAATCTGTTAGTATTGTCAGGATGTAACAGGCTAGCAGCTAGAGATGCTGCTGTCAGCCCAGCTGGAGCAGGCGATTTAAATGAACGAATGAATGGTTAACCAGGCCAGTGAGCCATCTCTATTAATAATATTTACAATACCGTCTTATTAAAGTCAGAATAACGTCAGATAGGTAAGGGCAGCCAAGAGTCTTCTTTTATAATATGCTATGGTCTGTATTTAGCTCGGTTTTGGTTTATGCTAATGATGTCACTAAACGACCCACAGGAAAGTGAAGGGGGGCAGTTTGGACGTCCACCCGACCGAAAAAGCCCTCGTCGTTCAATATGAGGTGGAGGCTACTATTCTGGGAGAGTTAGGTGACGCCATGGTCGGAGAACGCAAGGAGTGTCACAAAATGTGAGTAATACATGTTGTCACTGCATTGAAGGTTCAAATTTTATTGTCAGCTTGTCACTACTACTACTTGAAGTGGATTTAGAGCAGCATGAGTATGGAGTATTGGCTTTGCTCTCTCATCCATCATATCCACAGAACTTGAATGGTTAGAGAGGACAGTTAGTGTATCATAGTGGGTTCCTTTGGTGTACTTCTTAACATGACATCCATAGTCATGTAAATGAATGTTCAGTGTCTCAGGTGTGGGCGATGGTCCTCAGTCTTATTTTATATTTAGCCAAATGATGAGGTTGCCATGGGAACACATCAGTGATTTCAATGACAACACTATCAAATACTCTGTGGAAGTGTACCAGGCAAATGACATACTGTCAGTTCAAATTCTATGAGCACTTCGCTGAGGGTGTTGGCTAGGGCTGGGGGATATATCAGTATTGTATCAATATCATGATATGAGACTAGATTTTGTCTGGCATTTTGGATATCATAATAATGTGATATGGCATGACTGTTTTGTTTTCCTACTTTTAAAAGCTGCGTTATGATAAAGGCATGCAAATTTCTGCACTTATTAGACTGTTCTACATGTTCTGTGATTTGAGATTTTGTTTAAAAATCTCTTGTGTATAAATATCTTATGAAAGCACCAATAGTCATCAGTAATGTCACATATTTGATTTTGTCCATGATTTCGCCCAACCCTAGTTTTGGCCAAGTGCATGATGTTTCTCTCAAAAGCTGTAATTTTGATTATTTGTATGTTTATACTGTTTTCAGCATTCGCTTGAAAAGCTTGAATGCCAACACAGACATATCCTCCCTGGCTCGTAAAGTAGTGGAGGAATGCCGGCTTATTCACCCATCCAAACTTCCTGAGGTGGAACAGCTGCTCTTCTACCTGCAAAACCGCAAAAAGACAAATGGTAATGACAAGTTTACCACAACTACATCAACCCTATTGCAAACAATGCTGATACATTCAGAATAAGAATGTGGAAGTACAGTAGTGTAAATAATTCATCGTGAGAGACCTCTTTTTAATACTAAGTGTTGTTGCTTGTACTTTGCTTTTCACAGACAAGCAAGAGAAGCAACAGATTTCACCCAGAGATCTCACACCTTATGCAGGAGTGGAGGTAGGGAGTGAAAGAATGAGTGTGTGTGTGTGCGCGTGTGTGTACTTATTTATTTGCACCTGTACATGAATATGTGCTTGCTTGCAAAAATATTGTATACATTTATTGTGTGTACATATACACTGTAGCCTGATGACATTTCCCACGTTGATAAGAGTATGTTGTCACTGTGTTAAAATGTTTATCCCCATCTAGCTGGATGAGGAGGCCAACATCAACAACATTGATGACTATGTGGAGCTGCTCTACGAGGACATCCAAGAGAAGATTAGAGGAGCCACCCTCATCTTACATTTGGCTCGCAACTCTGACAACCTGGAGGAGCTCATGCAAAATGGTGCCTTTCTCAATTTAAATTATTTTTTTGAATTTTTAAAAATCTAAATATATGTGCTTTTTATACTGTGTATATATATTAAATATATATCAAACACACACACCAAAAGGCCATAAAACATCTACTGCATTAATGATGAAAGAGTGGGTGAGATGTCATATTTCTGTTTGTGTCAGAACATACGACTTCCATTCATTTCTTATGAGAATTGTTGTTGCACTGCTTTTCCTCACGTTATTTCTGGTATAATTTTTTTGTCTGTTGTCATGATAACATCCCTGGAATATAGTCCACCTTTGTTCAGTGTTTTCCAGGGAGTGCACTGAATACAGACTTAAAACTGATTTGTTACAGTATAACACGAGTAAGACTTGAATCTGTACATTAATTCCTATCTACCAGTGACATCACAGATTAGTTACATACCTGCGTGACCAACTGTTGTTGGACCTCATGTTAGAGAGGAACTTTTTTTTTTTGGGCATTTCTACTTTATTTGACAGTGACAGTAGAGATAGACAGGAAAGATGGGGGGAGAGAGAGATGGGATGGCATGCAGCAAAGGGTGCGGGCTGGACTCGAACCCGTGCTGCCACGGTAATAATATGTTGTATGCGCTCTACATGGTGAGGCACTGGGGCGCCCCCGGAGAGGAACTTTTTTGAGACATCCACCCTCCTAAACCAGACATTCACTGATTTATTTTTAAATTTTGTGGGATTGATCTCGCATGAGGTCGCTTGATCTCTTGCATGGCAGAATGGAGACAATCACTTTGTGAAGTGTGTTAAGTGCAAACTTCACCCACTTTGCGAATTCTCAAAGTAATAATTGTCTAAAATAGCTTTTAACTGGTAGCACTGATGAAAAAAGTCCTCTAGCCCTGTAGATGTACCTAAGAACAGTTGAAGACCACATATAAAAAATCCTTACAATAGACTATAGTGTGCAGGTATCTTGTTTCAAGGCTCTTTTAATACATAGCTCTTAACCTAATGTGCTCTCTGTTATCTCCACTCTGCTTGACTATAGAATCCATTGACTTTATCAACCCTTTCACTGTGCTCCCCATCCCATTTGAAAGAAAACACAGCTCAGCCCAAGTCCTATTCCCTTCCGTGACAACCTGGCCGTTTCTTTCACAACAGCATGGAGCCATCATCCATCGCAGCCGTCGTGAGATGGCACAGCTTCATTTGTAACTGTCATAACGCATCGTCAGTTCACTTTGTCTGTCGCACCGCATCAAGTGGTCATGTGTTGATAAGAGCCGAGTGTTCGTGTGAACCAGGAGGCCTGGGGTCAGTGTGGAAAGAGGAGAGGAACCCTGGGACGCACGTCTTTACGTTGAGAAGCATCCATGGCTCAAAGCCCCAGGAGCCTCCGACCTCATCGCATTCCCCCACGCTCCTTTAAATTAGTCTCCAGCGCACTATACTCTCCCCTCAGTCTGTCTCTGATTGACTTCCACACACAGACTTTTTGCACTTCTTTTGCTCTATCCCTCCTTTCCCACCGTGCCTCCTTCTTTTTCTGACCTCCTTTATGTGTCTGTGTGTGTGTATATGTGTGTCTTTGTGGGCATTTGAATATGTCTTGTGTGTGCCCTTGTTGATTTGTGTGTGTGTGTGTGTTTGTGTGTGTCTGGTCAGAGACGGCCCTGGGAGCCCTGGCCAGAGTCCTGAGGGAGGACTGGAAGCAGAGCGTTGACCTTGCAACAACCATCATCTACATCTTCTTCTGCTTCTCCAGGTAGACAGCCAGCGTCCATTTGCATAAACCCACCTAAGCTGAGGTTGCCCTTACAATTTTATCTAAGTATGCCTTTGGAAAAAATGAGTGGCATAAAAGCACCATACAGAGTCCCTTAAGATGCTGTATGGGAACACCCTTTGATCTGTGTGTTTGTCCTTTGCTGCGGAAGTATTCCCCTAAGTTCTGCTATGCATTTCTAACAAGTCCTTAGTGAACCTTTTTTTTCAGGAAGTTTTAAGGGGCCCCTTACAGCCTTTTATAATGAAAATAATTTGTCTAACATAAGACAATGGTTGAATTTATGAGGAGGAGGAAGAGGAAATACCAAGACAGGGAAACCCACTGGACACTGAGCAATGCACAACTTGTTAGGGAGAATCAATTTGACCTTCAAATTTCAACATTACTACAGAACTTGAACCACAAAGTCACTTTCTGTCCAGTTTGGCTTTTTCTTTTTTTATTCTCATTTATATCCATTTTGGAGGAGCTAAAACACTGCCAATAATAATATTTCATGAGGCATAACCATGGCAGTGCAAGTGCACAGCTACTTAATTACCTTGAAAGTCTTAGATGAAACACTTAAACAAGGAGACAACCTCACTGGCTTCATGCAATGCTCCTAAATCAACCCCAGAGCTTAAGGAAATATTTTGCATAACGGATAAAATTTAGTTTGAAATCTTGAAGCCCGCGGACTACCAGTTACAGTGATGTGTTTTGGGGTTTCAATTTGTTATGAAGAGAAATCATTATAGACAGGCAGAAGAGGAGAGAGTGTGTCACCACGTAGCATTAGTAACATGTATTCCCATGAATTTCAAGCACATGTCCAGTTTTCCAAGTTTTAGGATAACCCTATTGGATAACCCTATTGTTGTTTCAGTGTTTGCAGTATTTAGGCATTTTAACAACACAGACTCTCTCTTCTCTGTGTGCTCTTCTCTCTCTCTTTCTTACAGTAGTCATACAACTTTGACAATGCAGCTAGTATTGAAATTTCACTCTCCAACTGGGGGCTCGGAAACACTAAAATTAGCCCTCGCTAGAATAATACATAAACGTCTGTCAGGAGTGATTTAGGTTGCAGGACGACATGTGTAGGTCTGAAAACTGATAGTCATTCTTGGCTCTTCTCCATCTCTATGTTATGCTGTTTGGATTGTGAAATGATTCAAGTTGGACTGATTATAAGTCGGACCAGGACATACTGTTTGACTGAATGTGTTTTGACTTTGACAGTTTACTTTGTAAACTACTTCTGGGGTGACGGATTGGGTCATTTTGGCGACAGCTCCCAGCTGGAATCCCAAATTTGATTTTAGCTTTGAAAATCCACTTTTGGATAAATGGAAGTCTTTTTCTTTCTCCCCTCTTATTTTCTCCTTCAGTTTCTCGCAGTTCCATGGCCTGGTCACACACTATAAGATTGGGGCCCTGTGCATGAACATCATAGAACATGAGCTGAAGAGGTATGACCTCTGGCAAGAAGAACTGCAGAAGAAGAAGAAGGCTTATATCCTTTTCTAAGGGTCATCCCATTGAATAATCATTGCACTTAAGGTTACTTTTGACTAATAAAAATAGGTAGTGTTCGTACGCAAGGTAATTTATGTGTGTGCGTCTGACAAGACATTCAGACAAGCTTCCAAAAGCATTCATCTAAAAGTGTTTGTCTAAATCTGCGGTTGGTTGAAAGCTGCTGGTCTAAAACTCATGTGTCAGTCTCCACGTCTGCAACTCAACTGAAACCCTTGACTTATTCCACGTGAAGAAGACTCTGAGAACCAAACCCTGAAGAAGGAACATGAGAAGGCCTTCAGAAAATATCAGAGCCTCCTGGTCAAGCAGGAACAGCTTCTCAGAGGTACTGCTGTACTTACTGTACCAGGATTTTATTCCATAAGAACATAAATCTAATTTTACACTTGTGAACCAATCATGCTGCAAAAGCCTTAAAGCTAAAATGTCCTTCAGTACAGGACCCTGTTTCTTCTTTCTGTCATAAAATGCAGCTTGACGGGTAAGTACATGCCATGTAACTGCTAATACAGCATGTGCTTTATGTTTCTAGTTCTTCTTAGTAATGTGTAAAGTAATGTTTGCTATTCATAGTGTGGTGCTTACTTTTAGTTTTCTATAGAGTTCGAACAGAGTCGGGAAGGTTTGAAAAATGCTTGATCTAAAAAAAAAAAACAAAAAAAAACTTGTTTTGATTGTGTTTCCAATGTTAGAAATGTGCTTCAATTCTGAACATATTCTAGGAAAAATGCTGGATTTTTTCCCTATCGCCACATGTACATTGAGAAAAGAGATCCAGTCATAATGCTTGCGTTTCCCTGGCTCCTCAAGAGTACTGCTCCTTGCAGTTCCCTTTGGTGTCGCTGAGGTCACGTGTGCCTCACCCAGCAGTCAGCCTCAGAGATCAACCTGGAGTTGTGCCCAGGGCCCCTTTCAGTATGCCAGGTTGTCGTCAACTGGTTTGAAGAAGTGAAATATAAGTTATGAATACAATGAGCCCCAACCCAACAGGTGGCCTCCTGTACAGCTTTTCCTAACCCTACCAGGAGGATTTGGTCACTGGTAATCCCCCCCATCCCCCAAAGCTTTGCATCGGGGAGGGGGTAGGGGACTACAACTAAATGAATGTGAAAACTAACACATAGACCAATTCTATTCTGTCACCTCTGTAGTTGCTCTGTTCCTGTTGTTGAACCTGGCTGAGGATACCCGTACAGAGCTCAAGATGAGGAACAAAAACATTGTCCATTTGCTGGTGAAGATCTTGGACCGTGAGGATGAGGAACTGCTCTTACTGGTGGTCTCCTTCCTCAAGAAGCTCTCCATCTACCTGGAGAACAAAAATGACATGGTGAGAGAAGCATGGATAGCATGAAAGGAGGAGACAAAGGGGAGGAAAGGGAGTTAGGGATGTATGTATTGGTAATGAAGGGAAGATCAAAAGCAAAGAATATTGGTAGTCTGGTTTTCTTCCACAAGACACTCTGCATCCCAGTAAGAACTATTACAGAGGTATAGATACAAGACAGAAAGGAGGAAGATACAGGCCTAAATTTTCATCTCCTCACTTGATGGACATAACTCATTATCAGTCATTGTTAGAAATTCATACTATCCAGTTTTTGTCATGTTATAATGCAAGAAAGGTTGTTGATTGGTTGTTGGTTTTTTTCACCTTAGTTTTAAAATTATTGAGAAACAGGAATGAGATTTTGAGTGAGGAGTGGTTACATTGAAAGATTGGTGAGATAGAAGAGCTGGCATGGATGGGGTATTTATAAAAGCAATATGCAGTATGTCAGCACTGTTACCTTAGAGAACATGTCTAGCCAAAGATCTTTTTAACAGCTATAATTTATGGATGTCTGAATTGTTGCTGTAACAAACAACATTGTTTTGTGACATGTCAGTGTAATTAGTCAAATATAAAGGAAATAACCATTGCTTTTAATATTTGTTCTTCTCGGCCATTTTTATAAACAACTGTTACCCTGTAGAATACCAGTTTTAACCACACTTATCAAATTTCAATCTAAAAGAAATGCTTAGAAGGTTCGCTTTTAGCCCCATGTCCCACTGTACAGGAACCTCACCACTCAAACTTTCCCTAATCCATTCCCACCTGGTTCCAATCTCAGACAGTTTGTGGGCCTTTATCAAAGCCAGACCCAGTTAGGAACTGGTTTTATCTCCTTGTTTCCTTTTTAGTGTATCTTTGACTCAGATTAAAAAACACTTCAGGGGGTTTAGACCCAGTCATGCATGTGTCCAGCAGGAAAATAGTGGTTTCAACACTTTTACTCAGTCGAGTATATCAGTTTACATCAGGGAAAAGAGTTTCCATTTACACTAAGGACCTAAAGCTTTAATTGATAAAAAAGGCTTATCACATGGTGATATGTCATCAGCTTTTATTTACACAGCAAACATGTTGTGACTGCCTCTTAATCAGATAAGGTTCTAACACACTCTGATAAGGGCTTTTTTCTACTCCTGTCACTAATGGAATGAGAATGTCAATGGTAATTGACACAGGCTGTAGTTGATTATACTGCACGAGGCCTGGGTTTGTGATGGTGTGACTGGAGCTGGTTTTGCACACAGTAGCAGTTAGTACTTTTTAACTGGGAGCAGGTTGCGTCCCCATTATGTCTCGTTGTGGCTGTGGGGAGACCACAGGAGAGGGAAACAGACATGTTAACAAGCGATACTAGACTGGCACTGCCTGTCACACTCACAAGACAGACGGTCACAAGCACATGGACCCAATGACAGCATGTGGATGTAGTCTAAACACTTCCAAGCCACTTACAGTTTCACACACTAATGACATGGAGTCCCCAGAGAAAGCGAGTTTGGCAGTCAAGTGTTTGTGTTTGAGCTGTCTTTAGTGTCATCAGCTCAACACCTCCACCTGCCTGTAAGCCATGTGTATCTACTCCAAGCTGCCCACCATGCATAAGCAAGCTAAATGTGTCTTATCCCTCATTTATACACTGTTGTTTTGTTGTTCTTTTATACTTTTTTACATATACATGTTTTTACGGTGGTGGCCAGCATGTCAGAATGTCACATTTGGGCTCATTTGTAAAAACTATTTAATAACTGACCACTCACTTTACCTCCCTTTGATAGACAGTCATCAGTGACCTGTCCTATTTTTGCGTTCTGTAGAGACCAATGTGTTGTTAGAATTTGTTTAGAGAGTTCATAAGCTTATGGATCTCCAAATGCTTCTGCTTATCACCTCATGCAAACACATGCTCCACATAGATTTTAGATACTAAAAGAAATTTCATTCAATTTAGATAATTCTCTACCTCTCTGCCAAAATATCCAGTGGAGTAATGTGACTTAAATTACCACACCTATGTGATGACAAATCAGTGACTGTCTCTTCATCGGGGTCAAATTGGTAACAGAAAACCAATGAGTGCAATAGGAAAGAATTTGTCAGCGGCATAAACCAATCTTTGCTATTGCTTATAGCCTTCTTTGCTGTGTTTAACAGTTAATATTGGTTGGTAAATAAGGATACGGTTTAAATTCATAGTAGTGTAAAATTGCACCCAACTTTATTGCCTTCAGGCTGAAACATTTGCAGTGGAGCAGTTGGCCAGGCTGGTTTGCTGTAACAACGAGGAGCTGCAGAGCACTACCTTACGTCTCCTGCTCAACCTCTCCTTCGACACAGGCCTGCGCAGCCAAATGGTCCAGGCAGGCCTCATTCCCAAGCTCTCCTCACTGCTAGGTAATAAATCTAAGTGTGCATGAACTTTTGTGTGTGTGATGACATGTTGGTGTACTCAGTTGTTTGTGTTTCTGTGTGTGTCTGTCTGGGTCTGTGCCTATGGGAGTGCTTGCACTGATTGTTGTTGTGCCTCAGTGTTGGGCGCCAATGTTCCTATGTCTCCATGTGTTTATGACAGGGATGTATTTGGCTTTGTATCAAGGCGATAGCTATTTCAGTCTGTGTTCCAGGTTTTCTCTGAAAAACAGACACATGACATGAGAAATAAGCCAGTGTGGAGCCGCCAGTGGAGCTTCTGTTTCACTGCCAGCAGATGCAATCTTCTATTATTGAGGAGTGTGTGTATGTGTGTGTGTATGTTTAAAATGTCAAGTGTGTATGTGCAGGTGCAGGGCTTTTACAAAGTGCCTGGACCACAGTCTGACTCTGGTGACCATTAGAGAAATGACTTCCTGAAAGCAGTTCCAGAACGTGTGATTGGTGCGTCAGCTCATCCAGGGGGTCATGTGGCATGGTCAGAAGCATCTCTGATGGGCCTTTTGAAGCCTCTCTAGGGGAGGCTCGGGTAACGGTGCATAATTAATATAATATATTTGTTAGAATAACATGCCAGAGCCTCTGCACAAATGTTGTTTTTGTAGGAGCAGGCCAGAGAGGTGCAGAGGTCTTTGGAGATTTAGGGAGAGCTGTTTTGGGGAGGGCAGTTGGGGGTTGTACTTTCAGGAAGTGAGGCACACACATAATATAACTTAACACTGAAATATCATGCGCTCTCATGGTTCTGACGTTTGTGAGGTTGCCCGTACGTGTGCACGTGTGTATGCACGTGTCTGACGCTCTGTATGTGAGCAGAAGCGTCATTAATCATCCCCGTTTGGACTATCCTTTCAACTGAGACACTCTGCCCACAGATTCTTGTCTTATCTCCAGAGAGAAGAAGAGAGTGAGGAGGTGGTGTGTGTGGGGGTCGCTGATCAGCTGGTGTGAGGAGATGGGCTGCCACTCTCACATCCAGACCTGAATCGAGGTCATGACCCTTACTGATAAGATGAAAGGGTAGAGGGAGCCACCACTTGTCATCATCGCCTCCTTCATGATCCCGCCACCTCAGCTCGGATTCAAAAGCAAACGGGAGATTCCCTGATGTCAACTTTTCACCCAGACGCCCACTTCTCCCTTTTTGTTTTACAGCGCTGAGGCTCACTCCCAGTTCACATGCTATGATTCAGCATGTTTACTATCATCACACTGCAAATTCACAGGAGGAGACTTGAGTGGGAGAGCATTTTACCCCATTTTGTGGCATATGACGTTTCTCTTTGAAGACCAAACCAGCTTTCTTATTTACCGAGAAAGTGCAATAACAACAGAGTGGCGCTGTCCACAAACCTAGCCCAGACGCCTCTTAATGCGTGCGGGTGTAATTTTATGAAGGTTAGGCGGTTTTAAATCAGGCTGGGGTGTAATTGGAGTTTAGCTCTCCCACTAACTGCCCCTGAACAGTCTAGTTAATTCTTAACAGTTCCCCGCACCTTTTTTTTTCTTCTTGCCCCAACCCTCATAGTGTTTTGAACATTTAATGGGATCTCTCTCTTCGCCCATAAAGGATCCTCCATGTTCCTACCAGCACAGTGAGGGAGTTCGCCAGGTCAGGAGGGACTTGTGCGGGTGATTGTGTGTGTGTGTGTATGTGCTTGCATGCGTGTGCATGCGTACGCACTTGGGTGTTTTCATGTGCATTTCAAGGTATTGGTTGAGGCAAAGAATCGCTAATGAGAAGCACATGTTCCGGCCAATCGGTGCCTGTGCTGGAAGGACCAGAGCAGCATGCAGTGTAGCTTTAACTTATTAAAGGCAGTAAAATTGATGCTTCCTCCTGTTTTCCCAATTAAAGCTAGAAGCCGTCTTTTCAGGCCCTCTCTCCCCCTTGTGTTTCCAGGGGTTCACTGAGCACATCTGGATCCAATAGGCAGTGATAAGGCTCCTTGTACGGCCACTGACCGAACACGGCTGGGACCATTTTGAACTGGACTCAGCTGGGGATGGTAGGGTGGTGGGCGTCACAGGAGGTCTGTCAGTGGTTCTGGTCCAATGAAGACCCTCTCTCTTAACACTTCTCTTAATGAAAAGTCCCCGGGTCAAACTCTGGTCTGAACTCTATTAATATATTCTGGCTGACTCCTCCTTAAGGCCTCCAGTCCCCCAACCAAGGTCAGGGGTCAAACTCATAAAGATGCTGGGCTAGCTGACAGTCTAACACTCAATCCATTTTGTCTTTATCTCTCTCAGGTTGCTGTTGAGGCTGCTTCATGAGAAGCTCAGAATACAGTAGTGATAGGAAAGCAAATTTGCCAATTTTATTGAAGAAATTTAAGCAGCATGGGGAGCTTATCCTTTTCAGACACCATCCTGGTGAACTTAAAAATGTATCCTTTAAATATTGTTGTTGTTTTTTTTATCTGCTTCTATCTTGGCAAGCTGCAGTTAAAATTTGGCAGCTTTTGGCTGGTGCTAATTTTGCATCCATTACCAATTTCCCTCCACAGGAACTACTATTGAAAAGGCCATTAATATTTGTAAAAAAATACTCTGTACTTCACAGCTTTCCTAGATGTGGTCATTGGCATCCCACGGAGCATTAAAGCACAACCAGTCATTCATCCATTGACTTTCCTCCTCCTGTGTTTATGTTGCAGCTGACGAGGGCCAGAGACAGCTGAGCATGTGCATTCTGTACCACATCAGCATGGACGACAGATTCAAGTCCATGTTTGCCTACACAGACTGCATACCACAGGTGAGACTGGCTAATGTACGCCGCCTCCAGCCGCAGACAGACACATTAGCATCGGCAACTAACGGCACCTGGGAATTAATGCATGAGAGAGAGAGGGAAAGAAGGACGAAGAAAGAGAGAGAGAGCGCAAGAGGGAGGAACATGCCACATCTGGGCTCAAACCACCGGGGGACGGCTGCTCAGTCTTCTCTCTCAGTGTGATGACAACTCTGTGTTTTCTCTCCTCTCCCTCTCTTTCCACTGGTTGGAGCCCTGAAAAACAGCCTTGCGTCATTTCACCTAACGAGCCCCTTTAGTAAATAGAGACCCCCTCTCTGTGTCTTCTCCACAGCGTAGGGCCTAAGTGCACCTAATTGCAATATTGAACTGGGAATTGCCTTAAACGAGGGAACACTAGCAGAGAAGCAGAGTTGTTTGGCCAAAAAGAAATTGAGTTATGCGCATGAAAATTCCATTTGCCACACATGCTAAAACCCCTCAGGGTGATTCTTTCAAGTTTTAATCATAGCTTTTTTATTTGAGCTATGCCTACTACTGATTGAGTTGACCGGGGTCAGTCATTCTTCTCATCATTGGCGATTAGCTAAATGTGAGGTGTGTTTGTTTGTTGAGATTAGGTGTAAATGCTGGCCAGATGTGGCAGGGAGAGTTGGGTGTTTGTTCAGAGGGGCAAGTCGCCAGCAGATACGGCCCCTGCGTCTCCCATGGCAGAGAGGATGCTGGGTAGCAGCATGACCAGGATGTGACCTTTGACCCCACCCTGAGGCCTACTCACTCTCCTCTCACTGCTCTCTCCTCCCTCCATCTCACTCATGCTTTTTTTTCTTAGTTTTCATTTCATCTTGTTCTGTCACTCTTCCCACTCTTTTCCTCTGACCTCTTTCAGTGCCTTCAGCAATCTGCTTCACCCCTTTCCCAGCTCCTAGCCTCTCTTACCTCTTGTGTCCTTAATACCTCTCTCCTTTTTATCACTTTCCCAGGGTAGCGAGTCACCTACCCCTCTCCCCTTTCCTAGCTTTTAATGGGGTCACCCCTTTTGTAGGAAGGGAGATGCTGGACCTGGGGTTTCCAGAAGAGGGATGTGAGAGGT
>OMKZ01018399.1:0-23896 GCA_900302535.1 Neoniphon sammara | reverse complement strand
CCTGAGCGACTGCCAGACGCCGACCGGCTGGAACTGCTCCGGTGAGAGTCTCAGCATGCGGGCAGAGTTGCAATCCCTCTGGGCTCAAACGGCTCCCGCTTTATCCAGATGTGCACCTATTGCGCAAGGAAAGCATGCAGTTAAATCGCCACAGAGCCAGACGGCGGGTAGCAACACCAGAGAACCAAATTAAACCAAAGTTTTGAACAATCCGCATGTCCACATCCGTAGCCTGCAGGCTTTATGCTTTGCTTTTCGCGGTTGTGCTGTGGAGCATTTAGGCTGCAAATAGCCGGAGACTGCACGGCCATACGATGAGAGGTGGCAGAGTTTGAGGTTGCTTGAGGTGCCAAAGCCATAATAGCACTACTGGGTTTGTCTTGGAGCATGGCAACTAGGGATGTAGCGCAGATCATGGTTGAATATTCGCTGGTCTGGAAGGGATAAATTAATTCGATTGGACATGGGGTGAAGGCAATGAGGGTAATTTCATTATCTGGAAAATTTGAGCATTGAACAGTTGTGAGTATTACCGTATGTCGCAGGAGCATAGCTTGTACTCACTGAAACTGCAATTAATCGCTCATACCTTATAGCTGTTTTCAGAATTAAATCTAAATACTTTGTCTTGGTCGCTGTGAAACTTCGAAGTAGGCTAAAGGGTACTGGTCAACTCAAAGTATTTAATTTAAAGCTCACAGGACAATTTGGGTAGTTATTATGTATATTCTATAGGATCTCTGTCTACCCTTGTGCGGTCGTTTCACTGCAGTTCAGTGGGCTATACAGGTTTTAATTTACAATTTCTTGACTGAGGTGATGAGAGAAATGGTGTGTGTGTGTTTTTATTTTATTTTATTTTAGTTTTTTCTCCTTGGCATTATTCAGCATCTCTGGGTGTTTTCATTTCGTGCTACCTTGAATATAAATGTAGGCGTTTCTTTTACAGGCCACCATACACACAATAAACTTGTTTTCCCTCCTCGGTGCCAAAGCGATAAAAAGGAGCGGACCAAGCTGTAAAGCACAGTCGTGCGCCTCGCCTCCCTTTGTAAATCAGCCGACTGTGCCGCCATATATTTCCCCTGTCGCTTGCCCAAGTCTGAAACCTTAAAATAGCTCCAAGACAATTCCACACACACTCATGGACAGTAGGCGTATTGATGTTATGTCACATGATAGCGACACATCTATGGGAAAGTCATGATTGCTGCTTTCAACCTAAAATTGAGTTTACTTTGGTTAGGCATAAAAGAAAGGAAAAATACTTCTAATCATTATAGTGTAATATTTAAACATCACATAAAAACCTATAGGAATACTATAGAAATGCTATAGGAGTAGCGTAAGAGTTATAAAAAAACAAAAACAAACAAACAAACAAAATACAGTATGATAAGGCTACTCTACACAAATATGAGATTCCTAGGGGATTTTATGGGAAGTGTTTTTCCTATCGGGCAATCTTCCACATTTGGTTAAATGATTTGAATGAGTTCATTTCTGACTAAAGGAAATAATACCATATGACAGCTGCATACTTGGGAAGATTGTTATTACTAGGCTATTTGGATTATTTGGAAGCTTGTTAAAATCATCATAAGGAGCTTTGGCATTACATGCTGAATGTGCATCTGAAAATGGAGCTTTGGTGGGATTTCAGTGTTATAGACTGATTTTCATGGTGCTTGCTCAGTATGGAATCAGATGACTTTTTAATTAGATTTGCCACTGGATCCATTTTAGTCTTGTTGGGGTTTTCCTCATAGACTCCATAACGTCATGCTACAGCAGAGTTGCCTTCCTCAGGCCCATTGAAATGATCAGGTATTATCTGAATTTGTTTTAAACCATACTTTATTATGATTCACACACATACTTGAGTATAGTTAGACTACTATTGTTCAGATTTGCTTAATAATGTCCACACTAGCTCATATTATTATGTACTGTTTTCAGGATATTTGTGGAGGATGAGGTTGTGGTGCTGTTGATGGTGGTTTGGCTGGTGATGATGATGATGATGATGACGATGATGATAATGGTGATGATAGAGATGATGATGATGATGATGATGATGATGATTTGCTTGTTATGGCTGACAACGGTCCACACCCTGTCCAAATGCACATTTGCTCACCTCCCCACTTCCCGACACTCTCACGTCATGTGCTGCTCGGCGCAGGCTTTTATCCAGCATACCTTGCAATACCATGGGCGCAGACAATGAGAAAACCCATGCATACACACTCTGTAAACACACACACACACACACACACACACACACAAATTAGAATTCAACAAGTGGCATGTTGTCCGTCATTGCCAAGATAAACCCTTTTTAATAATGAAAAACACTGAACTCTGGGAGAGTGATTCCATTGGACTTAATCATCCACTTCTTCCTCCATATCATGCAGTTTAATGACAACACTAACGACTGGCAATGTTCTATCCACAGTGAAGGGTAAAGCCTGAAATACAGATAATACACACTTCTTAATGTCAACACTAAGAAACACAACAAATCGTCCCAATAGACCTAAATGAAACAGGGTGCAAGACTCAGTACAATGTGGCCTTTTAATAATTCACTGGCTCATTTGACAATTCAATTTCATGGGACAAAATAGAGGAGAGAAACTTGATGCAACAAATATTCACTTTGCTTTGCTTTTATAGATAAAAACGGAGCACACCAGCTTTACCTGCTGCTGACTTACGAAGGCATCTTTGTGGTAGTTTTTTTTTTTTTATATAATTATTAGTTTTATTATTTTATAACAGAACTAGGCCGAGGTTCCTAAACTGATCTTGAAGTTCATCTTGAGGTTCCCAAACTGATCTTGTAGATCTTGAATGAATGGAACACAGATGAACTGGGTTTCAACGTGCTTTTGATTAACCCAGCCCTCACTGAATATTCAGGATTTTTTTTGGCAGCAGTTATGTTGTTTTTATTGGGCTAGATGCTGTGTTCAAAGCTGCACTAAGCAGAATTTGGATGTAAAAATACCTTCATCTTATCAGCCTAAATTACCAAGTGGGGCTGCAACAGAGAGGAGCATCCCAACACCACTAATTGAACTGCTGTAGCTTCACACTGCCCGAATTCTTAATAATATTTGGATGTCTGGTGTGGTCACTGGCAGGGAATGATCTCCAGGTGCAGGAAGTAACAAAGTGAAGCTTTAATGAAAAATACAAAACTTGTTCCTCAAGAGTTCAGCAAGAGCTTCATCAAAAAACAAAGTTAAACTCACCAATAATGGCTTGATGCATGACGATGTTCTTCGCCACCTCCACCCTGAAAAGATGTTAATGTCAGAGGACAGTGCAGTTTACTGATGTCACATTAAAAAATGATATCTGGGTGTTGCAGTTCTCACAGTTCAAACAGTTTCCTATTGAGGCCACTCAGGCTGCCAATGTGCTTTCAGCGCAGCTTTGTTTATTAACAAATAAGCCAAAGCCATATTAAAAAGACAATGGCTGAAATATTGGCATGGTGCTTCTGCATCCCAGTAAAAAAAAAAAAAAAAAAGCTGGTACTTTATTAATTTTGTTTTCATACACTCAAGTAAATGAACTTAGTAAGGTTAATTCTACAGGATTTTGAATTTTCACCATTTACTGTAATGCCACTCCCTCATATTTGTGTCAGGATTTGGCTAGCATCACTTTCAGTAAATGAACAAGGCCGGTGTAGTCTTTAAAAGGTGCACTCATGGCCTTTTGCCAGTAATCAAGCCATGCCGTACTGTCTGCCAGTCAAGAGACCCAAAGCATTTCAGTTGTTCGTATTACAAGTCAAATTGAAGCTCAGAATTAGAACGTCGTTTTTTTGCGCAGCATTATACAGATTACAGCGTTTAAAGGAACCATAGAGACGTTTCTCAGTATGTTCAACAAGATGATTAGCTGAACTTTTGATGCAATTATTCACAGCATTTTAATTTGGAAGCTGCAAATGCTCACATATTGTTTGTTAATACTGGAGGAAAAATGAAGCTGTATTTGGTGCTATGGTATGATCTGACCGTAGCAATGAGATTATTTTCCATAAGCGAATACAGCACTTCAAAAATATATGCGCATGTAGCCGTGACTTGTTTACCCCCATGATTTACCATACATCTCCTGTGGGAGAACATGAAGAATTTCTTGGGCGGGGGCCACAGCTCCTTCTTCGCCGAATCCCACAGCTATTGTTCACTCTGAAAGGCCATATGATGCTTTGATAGTAGAAGTGACAGGGATAAGTGGAGAATATGCAAAGCCCCAAGTATTCCTGTAAATCCCATCAAGTGGAGTGAATTACCAGTATTCTGGAGAGAATTGCCCATCTGCCTCCAAGATTTGTCAGCGCAGAGGTCGAAAAGTACTGCTCTCGCATGCAGGCCCACGCCTCTGACAGAAAACGATGGCTGAAAACTAGGGAGCGGTGAATTATAGGACAAGGCAGTTTCACTGAGTTCTAATGATAAAGGGATCAAAAGTTGCTAATTGGCAACTGCCCGCATTGAGGGACTTTTTCAAAGGGGTTCGACTGAAAAGGCTTTATTTTCCCTTGCTGTAAAAACCACCTTTAAACACATGCCATGGCCCAAGCTCCCCGTTCAGTTTCCATCCAAAACAACTAGAAAGAGCGCTTTTGAAAGTTGAAATTAAATGAATTACTTTTCTTTTTCAGAACTTGAAATAATGAGGGCTGAGCTGCCCCTCTTTTCACGAGAAGTGTTTGAAAACCTGTTGCTAAGTTAGACGAAAAATACCCAAGGTATGAGAGAGGTCAAGGAAGGATGCCTCGCCACTGTGGTTGTTCAGGCTTCATTTTTAATTTACTCTACTTAATTATTCATCAGTGCAACGCTTGAAAACAGGGAAAGTCTCCCAGTTCTTCTTAGTGTTGTGAAATTCCAGGGTGGAGAGGAGGAGATGCATTTGGCTGACAGGCTCTCTCCTTCAGATGAGTAAGTGCTTCACTTGCCATCTTAATCGGTGGCATATAAACATTACCTTTTCAATATTTGATGTTTGCCAGCTTGTTTTCGTTAATTATTCAGCTCACTGTAATCTCCTCCTGGATTGGCAGGCGGAAGCAGGAAGTGCAGGGTTTCCTGGCCTGTGACACAGGGCTCCGAGAACCTTTCTCGCTCGTCAGCCTTTGTGTTTTCAGAAGGGAGAGGGAGCGAGAGAAGCTTTCATTCTCATTCATGGACACATGGATAAAAAGTAAAGTGACTGAATAGCAGCAGAAAACAAAGAAGTCAAAGGCAAACAGCTGGTAGCACACATCGGAACAAAATGAAACAAGAAGCACCTTAAACTTAAAAAAAATCAAAGTAGTATCAAATGTTAAACAGGATTCACAAAGGGCATATGCACCATTTCTATGTATTTCCCCCCCTCCTGGCTGTTATTTCTATGATTTCTTTATCATATATGATCATTACTGCACAGGAATATTTGCTTCATACATTATCAGGCTGCTGTGGCTTTTACCTTTGCCATACAGTTGATTGATTATGTAAAAATGTATTCTATTCTTCTCATTCTACTCATTGTGTCATCAAAGATAAGATCGTTAGCTAAGTGCTGAAAATGTATTTTTTGTAAAAGCCCAAATCTAGGATCAGGATATTTAGTATTTAACATGCATTCTAGTGTATTGATTGAACAAGAGAGTAGAGTAGGCCCAGGCCCAAATGGCCCTGGCACTTAGTGAGGCTGCTTTGATGTACTTGTAATGCTTGTTTCCCTCAAAATCATTGAGATCTCACACACACTGACAGTCACGGTTGATTTATAGGTGATTAGATCTTTAGACCTTCAATATGCGCATCTTTAAAGATATTGCTCGTCATAAGAGAGGCTATTTTGATGTGAATGGGAGACGTGGGCGTCTTGGCACAAGTGCCGAAGGAAAAGAAAAGGAAAGTGGTTTGTACCTTTTCTTATTTTTTCCTCTGCTTTTTTTCCACACAGGCTCTCCATATCTCTTACAACTGAGACTTTAAAATGTTGTGTTTATTGATGAGGCATTGTATTCTATTCTTTTACCTTTATTTATGCACTCCCGCTGCTTTTAAAATGTTTTAAAATGTTATATTTTACTTGATTTTATACATTTTATGTCTTCCAACTTTTCCTTAATTCTTTTTACTTTTATTTTTTTTATTTCTATTGCATTAATGTTCTTAAATATGTCTATTTTCATTTATTTCTTCCTTCATGTGAAGCACGTGGTGCTTCTAATCTCCTTGTTGTAAAGCACTTTGAAGCAAACAACAGCGACAAAAAATGCTTCACATTCTTCAGCTGTGTGGATGTGGAACATTCAAAAACTTTAAAAAATGTGGTTACACAATTTAGATTTGGACTGACTATGACACGTACTTTTCCACTCTTGAATTACAAAATGTTTCACATTTTTTAATTTACTTTAGACATTTAGTGTATCCCATCAGACACTGAAGTTCAAAAACTAAATCTGACTGTTACATGCTGTTTGCCAATTTGAAGTTAAGTTAGATGGAGGAGAAACAACTATCAAGGCCTAATATTCATCCTCTCCGCTGCAAACAACACCATATCCCCATATCAGTATCGCTCATCATCAGATACTAAAACCACATAGATCAAATTTAGGGCCTGGAGCCAGATCGGCGAGAGTGGTATTTTGGGTAAAAATGAGATCCATATATCAAGTTAATGGTCTTGAGGTCATCTATTTAGTGGTGTAAGGCTCTCTTCATTTGTGTATTCGTGTATTCATGTAAGGACATTATCCAAAGATCCAAAGTTGATCAAAGTTTTTTTTTTTTTGTTTGTTTTTTGTTTTCTCACTCTTCTGTAAAGTTTTCTAAAATCTTCTTACGCTTTGCTGGCTTTAAGCACTCAAAGTACCACATTTGTCTTTCAGTCCCTATGAATTATGCTAATTTAGTGAGGACATACTGTATATCAATTGCTTTATAAAACATCTCATTATCAATGATGATATTCAGATGGATTTATTAATTGTTGGAAATCCATTATTTTTGCATTTCAGAATATATTTGGATTCAGATGCATCCCTACTAACTACTGCATTAAACTGTCACTCACACATTTGAATGCTTTGTAACCAGGTTTTCATAGTTGACATAGATTAATGCCCAACTCTCTGCCTAGAATATATATTTTTGAGAACCGTCTCTTTGTTCCATCTCTAATGTTTTTGACGTTTTCTCCATTTTCTGCTCAGATTGTAGAATCCAAATAATTGCCTCCAAAGTGGATATAAAATATTTATACTGGAAAATGTCAGTTTTGTTTCCCTGCAAACATCTTGCATGTATGATGTGCATGCAAACCTAACTTCCATGCATGTGGTGTCGTGGGTCCGTGAATTCTATTAATCATTTCTATTAACTTTAGCCCTGAAATACTGCTATACAGTATATTGACATTTATTGTTACTTATGTAATGCCATTTGTTAGCAAAGTTTATTACATTCCCCGAGCCATTTACTGACAAGTTAGAGAAATTACCTCTTCAACTTCTCAGGGTTGTAACTCATGAGTCACATTGGAGTCCAGCTCTGTAGATCCATATTTACAGTAACTGGTAAGCAATCACTGTGTCACATTAGACACTTAGATAATTGTGATTTGTGCTGTAACTATAATAAAACCTAAATTCTTGTATTGTCTGGGCTATGTTGGCTCCAACATTATGAAGCAGTAATCTGGGACGATAATCCTAATATTCTTTACAAATGTTTTATTTAGAGACATCAAATATACAACAAAAACCAACATGTCACTTTTATATTTCAAAATACTGATGAAACTCCAAAAATAAATGAGCTAACAAAGAAAACATAACTTGTTCTGGTTGTTTTGGTTGAGAGAATTTACTTGTCCTGATTGCATTGTTGTTCATGAGCGATGAGGATGTCATGAATGGCTCCAAGTTATTGTTTACAAGTGACGCATTCACTTTTGTTGCTTGTTGGCTCGTGAAGATGTGCGAGCTGCACATCTGTTTCTGGATAAAAAAGACAGTTTAATGCTACAAGGAACAGCCACATTCTTTCTTTTGCTTTAATTTCACTGCATTTTCCACGGCCTGTTGTTCAGGAAACTTATTAGCTGAAAAAAAAAAAGGCTGCCTTGATAAAAGAGCAAATTAGCTTAATGGCTTGAAGTGATTTCACAAAAAGAATTTCCCATCTTATCTTAAGGGTCTACCAAGTGGATCAGAAGGGATCTCATATTTGTCTGTTCTTGATATGCGCCAGCCAGTGGTATGATTGTCACCATAACAATGGCTTTCCCCACTGAGTATCATCAACATGCCATTTGCCTTGTTGCCAATTTTCTGTGGCTTTCCAGACGGCCTCGTCGGACCCTCTTTGGGCTGAGGGCTTTGTTCCATCCGTGCAATCCAACTGTCCAGACCTCTCACGCCGCCGCTCCTGGCTGTGTGATTGCATGTTTGCACAGAGAGCTTGCACTTTCTGCTCATTCAGGACAGGCAAATGGCAGGTTACTTATAGCATGGGATTTGGTTTCTATGGCCTATTATTGCCTGATAGGTTGTTCCATGCCAAGGAGGGCTTTTAGAGTTGGATACGGGGATGGGTTATTACGGTCAGGTTATCGAGATGCTCGTGCCAAGAGCCCATTACAATAAGACATGTTTGAATCAAAAAATAGCATTGTAAAGAATCTGAGCTTGTGATGTGGACAGTGAAGTGTCCAAAGCTGAAGACATTCTGATCTTCTGTCACTTGTAAATGTTGCTTGTTAATAGTTTCTACCAGGCCAAAAGACAAGCTTTTTATGTTTGTTTCGGGTTTCATTCGACCGTTTATTTGGTACAGAGCACTTCTCAGGATTTGGATCAATGGCACATGGATCACTCTTAGAGGTTTTTTTTTTTTTAAATGTCAAGGTTTAAGGCAGGTTAGCATCTGCATTGAATTTATTGCGACTCACAAAGAAAGAGTGGCCGCTCTTTCTTTGTGAGTTGAAAATGATTGTCACTCATATAATGAACTGTGAATTTGCACTCACCTCACATGATTTTTTTTTTTTTTTTTTGCTGTTTTGGTTAAAAATGTGACTGCAGCTTTTATGTTTTGATTGATGCTCATATCTTGGCCAGGTCTGACTTTAGAAAAGTATGAGTCGGCATGTGGGGTAGTGAGTGGGTTGAGAATTTGCTACAGCAAATGTCCACACCTCTCAAGCATTATTGAGCAAGACAGTGACTCCCTGCTGGGGTGGAACTACTTGGTTAAATAAAGCTTGAATAAAATAAATAAAAATAACTGGGGGGGATAAAAAAAAAAACAAAAAAACATATTTCTGCTGAGGTACCACTCCCTAACTTTTGGAAGAACAGAGGCGTGTTGTTGTGAATTTTTAATACATCTCACTAATAAAACAACACACACGTTAAACTGCGCAGGTTTGAGGTAACAGCTGAATCCACACGACAAAACCAGAACAGCAACATGTTTCATGCATATTTACTAGATCTGGGCCAAATAACATACTTTAGTCAATTATTTTCCTACTGAAAAATACTATGAAGTCTTTAATTGCTTGCTTGAGTCTGCTTAGCATGTATTGCAGCTTTGAGACCATTGCATTGCTTTCTAGTCAGATCACATTTCTTTATAGAGCAGTTGTTGTTGACAGGTTGGTCACAGTATGTTTTACAGATCTACTGTACACAAGGCATAAATATAGACAACGAAAACAAACATATCACGAAATGTAAGATATGGAGTGTGTGTATGTATGTGTGTGAACGTGTGTGTGTGCATGCACGTGTGTTTGCATGAATGCCAGTATGTGTTTGCACCTGTGCGAGGAGATACAGGCATCTATGAATCTGTGTGTCAGGTAGAATCAATCGAGCACACAAAGTATTTCCAAGGACTTCAAATGTTGTTTGACGCATCTTTGATGTTCATCCTCAGCTTCACTCAAATTCTAATTTTACCAGGCCTTCTGGACTTATTGGCCTTACTTAATGCTTCAATGAACTCGATAGAAAAAAAAACTGCTAAGCCCCAAAGCTGCTCTCTGAAGCTATAATTAAAGCATGTCTTTGTAAATTCTATGAGGTTTCAGTTAATTATCTTAATTGGTAGGCACAATAACAATTGTTATGTAAGGTGTTGGATCTGCCTCTGGTTATCCCATAAGCAAGTCTGCACAGTGCACTGTTTTTTTTTATTTATTTATTTATTTTTGGCTGCGGTGGCTCTGCCTGTACTTCATTTGTAAGCATGGCTGTCAACTTTTACAGAAATTGAAGGTTTAAGGCAAAATTCATTTATTGTGGGCCATTTTTATGCAAACCTCCATTACAATTCATGAACAGTCAGCCCATCAGCCGCCTTGGTCAGCAGTGATGCTGGCATTTTTGATTCTATGCACTTATACATTTAAATAAGCTTGTCTAAAATGTGTACAACTAACATCCTAATTACTTAACAACCTGTAGTACCTAATAAGCAAACAAGCATATTTATCTGTGGTGATATGGACTTATTAACATGGATAGATTAATTAATAAATATTATTTTTCTGTGGTGCAATGTCTATGATTATAATTTTCTTAACTAATGGTGACATGTAGCTGCAGTACTCACAGTTTGTTTCTGTGCAAGTCATGTGAATTTAGCAATACTGGACCAATTCAAGTTCTCTACGATTCAAAGCCATAGACCTGAAGTCTTTACTGTTACTAAGACTGATGTAATTCTATTTCATGTTTGTATAATATCCATGATTTTTACGCTAAGCTTTCAAAATATATGTAGACAAATGGAGCCACAAAAAAGGCTCAGTGTGGGACTATGCATCACCAAGATGCATATCGATGTATATGTGGACTGCTAATGGAGTAAATATTCTAGCAAAGTGAATTGTTTTATGATACAGGCTTTCAGTGTCAGTCCAAAAGTCACTAACTTTGTTTTATTTAAAAACAGTCACTTGTAATCTAAATGACCATCAACTCAAGTACTGTAAGTACATTTTAGTACAAGTACGTTTTAAGGATTTGATTCCAAAATGCTATACAGCCAAATGCTCTGTGAAAAAAATAAAAATAAAATAAAAACATGGGTTACTCTTCATGAAACAGGATAATTTTGGCCATAGCAAATAACTTAAGTATTTTAATGAGTTTTGCTTTGATGTTGGAAGAGGATGTTTTTCAGAAGAGGATGATTTTTATGAATAGTGGCTATCTCTTTTTGGAATGAAATGTCTCAACTTTTTATCTTTGAGTTTAGATAACTTCCAAATTGAATTTGATACGCCCAGACGGCGCCAGTATTAATCATATGCATATAACATTCACTGACATTGCCAATAAATCACAAATTTCCAATTCAGCATCACTAGTAGTTTGGGTGAATGAAGGCCTGTGCACTTTAAAATGCAAAGCCTACTTCAACATGGGGTTGCTCTTTGTCAGCAGTAAGTTCAGGTAGAATAATAGCCCTAAGCTCAGTCTACAGTCTCATGCCCATGTGACTCTTTGATTTGATTTGGGATGCTTTGTTGGAGTCATTTGAGATCTCTAACTCAGCCTGAATCGGATCATATCCCAGTTCTTGCCTCTACAGGACAATGCTGAGAGTCAGCCTTGTTGTACACAAACAAATAGGAATTTCCTTCGAAAATGCCATAATTAAAAAAAAAATACTGGAACCCCTCTGTGAAAGTGTATAATCTTGTCATATAAAACACATTATTCTTTAAAATTGCAATAATTCGTCCTAACATTGTGTTACTGAACATTTTGCAAGCCATTTTTTTTCAAATGGTGAATATCTCATTTCAAAACTCTTCATGTGTAGTTGGGTGATTCAGCGTAAGCATTACAATAATTACTCTGACAACAACGTGTCATTTTCCTGGTTTTGGGGCAACACACATTAGTGATACATTATAATATAACATATTAACATATGCAGTTATTAATAATGTTAGATATGCTAACGTAACACAAAAGTATTTTACCAAACTAGAGGCAAGGATGTTTAAAATGACCTTTTCTTTTTAAAAGCGTACAATGTGCAGCGCTGCACTGAGGGAGCCATGACTAATGGCAAAATGCTCATTTTGAATGACCCTGAATGTGGCTTGGGTCACATAGCTTGAGGGTTGAACAGGGAAACACTTAGTCACTGACGTCTCCTGTTGCCTTTGGTCCTCCAGGTTACGATGACCGGGACACAGACCTGTTCTTGTGTGATATCAACACATGCAAGTTTGATGGGGAGTGTCTAAGAATTGGGGACACAGTGACATGTATCTGCGACTTCAAGGTAAGACCTCTGACGTTTCATTTGTCCTGTTTTTGGGTGCAATTTGGTGTTGACTGTGGACCTTCTGATCCACAAGACAGAATATCTGAACAACTGTAACCTGTTACTTGTGGTATTATTTTTAGTTGTACAAGGTTGCGTGAGGTTGTCACAAAGAGTCTTGATTGGTTGTTTCGGGGGGGTTTTAATAGTAGTATTTAGGGAGCAAGGGAGATGGAGGAGGGGAAACAAAAATGCCTGGAGAAGTTAGAGGTCAGTGGAGGCAGGAGGGGTCCATGTCTGCACACTTTATACCAAAAAGTTCTGGGGCCAAAGTTCCTGGGTCTTGCTCTTGGGGCACTGCAAGTTCCCTAAGCTCCACCCGGAGAACGGCAAACTTTATACAAATAAGGAGGAGGTGTCCGGTCATTCTGTGTGACACTAACAACAGCAAAACAGTAAACATGGAAGATGTCAAAGCTGTCATTATGCTCATGGTTATTTACCGCTGTGCTGCTGTGAGGCTGCATTTGGTTTTGAAGAAGAGACACGCAGAGGTCAAAAATGAGATTAAGAATGCTAGAAGCAAGAGCTGAAAAAAGGAAACTGCCTTAACATAGAGAAATTGAGATCAACTGTGACATGGCATGCATTCACAAACAGAGACAAGTGTTATGTTCTTTTATCAAGCTGAATGATCTTTTGAGGGGCCTAAAGATGGGCGTGCCGGACCGTGTGTCCATCGCTCTGATCGTATGGCAATTCACTGCAAAGTCATTTTCTGAGCATACTCATACTTCTCAGGGGATGAACCATATCAATTTTCGTGTCACGATCACCTTTCGTCTAGCGCCACCCTTTGGCCAAAATGTCAAATTTGATATTTCACAATCTACTGGGCAGATAGCCATGGTATTTGGTGAGCACATTCATGCTCCCTAGAGGATTCGCCTTATTAATTTTGGTGACCAGTGGCAGAGGACTGCTTTTGTTTAATAATTTGTATTTGTGCTGTTTTCGAGCCTGGAAACTCAATCCCTGGGGCAAAAAGAGAGACTGGTTCCTCTGGTGGAAACAGGGGTGAAGGTTCCTGGTTCCTCAAAAGGGTTCCGCTATTTCAACAACAGTTCGTGTGGTGGAAAAGGGGTAAAATATCATTTGGTTCTTCTCATATATGACGTAACATGGCAAGGGCATGTTACAACTGACAATATCTTGTCTGCTTCACATGCATCAATGGCAGGGAGCTCTTGCAAAAAGTGCCAAAAGGTGTTTGATTCATGAGGCTAGTTTCAGACAACGCACATTTTTGTTGCTTTTCAATGCAATATATGTTAACAAGAACATATATCATGTGACTATGTGTTGCTATAAAGGTATGCTGGATTGAAAAGGAACACAAATATGCATAACCCCCCAAAAGCTACCCAGCTAAGTTGAAAATTAAACCATATTTTTAAGAGTGTAGAGTCAAATAATCTATTGGATTTAAGTCCATTGACCTAATTGGAGAATGTTGCTGTTGGACCCAAGGGGAGTAGGTTCATATCATGAGCACAGTTTATAGCTCCTTGTGAAATCCCACGTCACTGTCCCTGAACACCTTCATCAGCAGCGCTGCCACTGACAACACCAGAGACTGACAGGCCCTCGTTAACAGCACAAATCTGGGAAACGATGCTGTTCTTGATAATGACTTATGCTTAACTTTATGAGTCGACCCTGTAATGAAAAAGCAGCAAACCAGTCAGCTGAGTATTGATTTTGGTATAACGTTTGCCTGCTCTGCCGACTAATATGCTATGCAGCGTGCCTAGATAAATGAAGCCACTGAGATCTGAAAACATAGCGCGAGTTCTGATCCAGTGCTTTTATCAGCGCGTCATCGGTCCAAGCAGGCACTAGGCACGCTGACACTCGATTGGTCACCAGCTTTTATCTCAATTTCGTACTTCCCTGGGAGCGAACATTAGCAGAGGCCTGTAGATAAATGACATTACAGCCCCATTTCTCATCGGGAGATCTCACACTGATATTGCTGTCACTAGGCACTGAGGCTCTCTGTATGCTCCTGCAAAGAACAGGTCATACTACTTTCATTTCTGAGTTAATACCATGGATCTGAGGTCCATTCAGCAATGCATCGTCTTCTGTTTGTGCGTGTGTGCGTGCAAGGTCCCTGACGTCAATGTCTGATTTCATCAATCAAGCTAATTTACCAAATATGATCCTCCTAGCTTAGGTACTACTGCTGTGTACAAAACATCAGTCACTGCTAGTCAATTGTCAATGAAATGGGTCCAAGATTGTTCTCATGCTAGCACTTTTAGCAAGACATGCTCATTCACGACTATCAAAAGTATGCTAAATGAATTCTCACTTATTCCGTGTTTTTCCTTCCGTTTTAACATGTAGGCAGAAATGTACACTCTTACACATACACAACCCCAAGGAATAGACATGCAGGGGCTCTGTTTGGAGGAAGTGAATGTGATGTGGAATCAATGGACGCTATTCATTGCCAAGATGCATTAGATTCGCCTCACACTGACTCTTGAAACAGCCAAGACTTCCAATCACTAAGCAGAGTCGCAAACGCTCACACGCAAACAATCTTTGCTTTACTGTCACACTAATGCCATATCCTTACTAGTCACACAATACGTCCTTATAATTTATCTTCCAATAGCTGCTGGGCAAGCTATCTTTATCATTGACGGCTGACAGTGCGTCATGATTCCCATTGGGGATGCCCAGTCTAAAAATATATGCACTCATGGCTCTTTGAAGCACTTTTGATAAAGGCATCCACCAGTGGGCAGATGGCACTTTTCAATGCTTTGCTGTGATGGCACTCTTTTAATACATGGTTAGTATTGGTATTATTGTGGACATTTAATTAAGAAGTCATTTGAAGGACATCAAAACTATAAGAAATTGTCCCTGACAGTGGCAGGTCTCTAAAACACACACTAATACATGTGCATACACGCCGGCGCTCACACACACACACACACACACACACACACACACACACACACACACACATAGACTGTACATACATATACAAGTCTGTTCTTAACGCAGAGAGAATTGTTTTGTATTAGAATTCTAGAGGCAGCAAATATATTGTGATACACCACTGTGAGCCACTTCTGTCTATTACACAGTTTTTGCAGCACACTAGGCATTGCTTGGGGTAGGAGATGAAAACAGTTTGCCATTCTGGAAAATACAATGGGTGCCAGAAAGTTAAGGCAATCACAGTAATGTATTTTATAGCCTCTTTGAAATATTTTTTCTGTGATTGACAATAAATGTGAAACTGAATTGTCCAGTCTGAGTTGTCTGAGTTGAGTTTTGCTGAAAACCTCTGGAACACCACATGCCTGTAGGGTTATTAATCAATACTTTTAAACCTTTATTTATATGTCTATGTGAATTAATAATATATTAGAGCTGCCATGTATTGTCAATACATACCATATACTGTGCACATGCTTTATACATGTCTGTTTTATACTCTGTAAACATGTCTATAAACACTTAATATTTTATTATTACATACATTATTATTAAGCACATAATCATAATGACTCAAATATGAGATGTATTTTTTAAATAACAGATTTGTTTTTATTAATTTATCTAATTAATATACCTATTTGAAGGTGTACTATGCAGAATTACAAAGGGGTTGACTGAAGTGAGAACCCTTTAGACTCAACTAATAAAAAAATCATGGAATAAGCACTTGGTTGAGTCTACATGGTTCTCGTCGTCAGATTGTTAGCTGTTAGCATTTCCCTTCCTTTCCAGCTGGACTAGCTGGAGTCAGCAGGGCTTTAAACCAAGGAACCCTTGGTTACATACTATGTCCATACCCAAGTGCCAGAGCAATAATAGTCAATACATACATTCCTTATTTCTTACTTACATCTGTCTAGCTCAGTTCGTCTGTGGAAAAGCAAATTATAGCACTTGACCGCATCATCTATGATACAAGTTTCAAGCTCATGCGCATAGACAAGTGGTCTAGTATGTGGGACACATATATTTAGTCACAATGTACTGGGGTTACATGTTGTTCATGATAAAACCATGATTTACTGCTAAATTTAAGATTTAAGCCATAAATGTCAGGGAAAGCCCTGTATGTGCTTTTGTTTACAAGTTACACTGAGATCACTGCAGATTGTGTAGAAGCCTCCAAAGTCAATGGGGGGTCCTGCTGGAGACTTTGCATATGAATGAGAGACAGACAATATTACGTATGATGTCAGTATTTGATGTGTCAGTGTGTCAGGATTACATAACAGCTCAGTGCAGCGTATACCAATCCTGTGGTTGTGATATATGTCAGTGCTATGACGGCCTGAAAATTTGGTCAATCACAGCCTTTTTAAAGTCAGATATTGTACATTTCTTTGATTGACACCATCTGAAGTTGCCTCACTCCATCTTAGCTATCCTGATGCAGCAAACCTGAATAATAATGTGACCCTGGCGTGGTTCACGGGGCTTGGAAGTGTGGTGCCAGTGAGGGTGCATATCGCGGGATGGTAGAGGGCATCCAGCTTGTTAAGGCTGTTCTTAGGGACCACTCAGTTGCAAACAACATATTGAGCGACCAGGAGGATTATCATTTGGACCAGGGTATGACTCAGTGAGCGAGTTAAAAAGGATTTGTTTCAGCACAAGAAACTGTGACTCTGGACTTGACCTTATCCTCAAGGTTGTTGATATGTGTGTGATTTCTAGTCAGGCCCATCATTTAATAGATTTGACTGAACAGTTTGACTTCAGATAATTCAAAAATTTAGAATTACATTATGTATCAAGTGCAGTAAATCCCAGCATTTTACAGGAACATGGTGCATACTGACATATGGTAAAAGGACGACAGGATCTTACATACAAAGTAAAGGGTCAAGGCAAGACATTCTGCACAATAGACACTAGCCTCTCAGACATATCACTTTACATATGCACATTCAACATCGTGTACATTCAGTCTGCATTGCATATTTATTGACTTCTTACAAAAGAATGTAAGATAATGTCAGGAGAGCATTTGGTCCTCAATATGCTCCCTGCTGGTTGTTTGATGTGGCTGCTATTCGCTCTAATGCCTGACCTCAAATCGCTCTCCCGCCTTTCACTGCCGGAAGCCGTCTAATGTTAGGGTTGTGATGGCTGGACTGCTGAAGCTCCCAGCACTTCAAAGAGGGATGAGAGCTAATGTGGGTTCACATGATGCTGATGGGAGGGCGTGGAGGGCGGCATGTCCTTCGTATCGCACTACAAGAGTTCCCTAGAAAATGCTTTGGTACAAACTCTCAGACATACGCGTACACAAAGGCTTGTATACTGTCAGATTTCACAAACACGAGTCGCCCGCCCTCTCTGACTTCCACTCTCTCTCTCCCCCGTTTCTCTCTCTTTCTATCTCACACACACATACACACAGACAAAACTCACTGCCACATCCCTATACATCATATAAATAGGCATATAATACGGAGTCACTCTGAAATACCTAACATTAAATGTACCCACACACAGGCACACACACAGACACAGATGCACACGTTCACAGTCCCAGGTGGTGAGGACACCATCAGAGAGTTTCTAATGCAGACCCCGTTCCATATATTTGCATTCATTTATCATCCTTTTATTCGGGCCCGTGTGAGCTGACGGCGAGTTTTTGAATAATGGTGGATTTATTCCTTGATACAGGCCTGTGTAAAAAGGTGTAGTAGGAGACTGTAGCTTCTGGGACCCTGGAAAAGATGATGATGAGCATTCATCAGTGGTTGAGTTGACAAATCTCAAAGTGCAAGCCAGATCTCAGGGTAATTTGTCCGACTTTGTATGGAAATCAGCGAAGCCCGGCTTTGACAGTGCTGGGAAAAGATGTGATTCAAGAAATCTGTTACAGAATCTCATAGCAAGTGGTAATGAGGTCCTCAAGCAGCGCCCTCCAGGCCATTTTGAAGTCTGTGCCAAAGACCAAAGGTGAATGGATTTGCCCTGGTCTTTGGTACTCAAAAAAATCCTCCATCTTTTAAATAATCTTTAGGACTGAATTTAAGAGACAGGATTTTATATATTTTTTAGAACATAGAGGGTGGCTGGAAAGTAATTTACCCTGATTTTAGCACCACATCAAAAGTATTTATTATGGAAAAATGTTCTCTGACATTCAAATTGCCTGACAATGAACCAAAACATTTCTGCAAGATGAAGCTATTTTCTCTCTATTGACTATTCTCTAATCAGTAGCAGCCTTATCATTAACTAAACTGTGTGAGCTTTTGTTGCTGCCAAAACCAAAACAAAGAAATTGCAAGCACCAAGATTCATCAGTAGGAGGAGGAGGATTATGACAAAAAAATGTTACGTACATTTTTGCATGCATTCTGGAAGCATTACAATGATGAAGTATTTGCGAATGCATTGATCAGATAATGTCTTGCATTTAAACTGATTAATGAAGGGTGTTTTGTGGCAAATCGAGAGTACGCATTGTAAACTTGGAGCTTTTTGGTTTTGAATCTGGCTCATGAGGTTTGTCACCCTCATCACCGGGAGCTTTCCTGCCATCCTATATACTATCAAAGAAAGAAAGACCATTTAAAAAATAACCTTGAGAAAATCACGGTTTTACGTTAGGAGGTAAATAAAATGTATTAAATGGTCTGTTTTTCTAGCTAAGCACATGAGTGTTTCCCATATTAGGATAAGATATAGGCTAATGGAATGTTTTCATCTCCCACTCCTTTGCATGCCTTAATCCTCTTTGCTCCCATTCTTTCATCCCTCCAACTCCTACCGTCCCCACTGTCCTTGCCAATTCTTCCATCCTCTTGTTTCATGTATCTTTTTCCAATCACGTCCCTTATATATGTGGACCTTTAGTTTATCTGTGCTGTTGGAGAGCTGTGGCCCCTTGAATCCCACCAGAGCTCTCTTGGGTTTCTCCTGCCATAGGGCTCTCTGGCGGTGCAGAGCCATGTCCTACCTTTGCATGACAAATGTACCAATTAAAATCAGCCAGAGGAGTCAGCACTGGAGGCACCTTTCTGAGCCACCTATTTGTGGTGTGAATATGTGAGCTTGTGCAGGTGAAATAAAAAGCCACTGTTAATGGAGGAATTATGTATTTGAAACATATTGCACAAACTTAAAGGATAGGTTTGGTATTTTTCAACCCAGGTTGTATTAAAATGCTGATGCCTATCATTTATAAGTGTACACAGCACAGCCTCACTGTTGGCTTTAGTGAAGAGAAACTTACCACTCTGCTGCAGCCTCTTGCAGACCACTTGTTTTTGGTCCCAAAAACTACTAAAAATATCCGTTTTACAAATGGGAAAATCTAAGCACAATCAAATACATCTTGAATTTTCTGCACCCAAAAAAAGGCTGCAAACCGTGTTTTTTTTTAAACAGGTTTTATGTAGCATTTAGGACAATATGTTGCCTTTGTTTACAGCCACACCATTCTGCTGCGGTTAATGTTGCCTTCACTTGAACTCGTTCTTTCCAACTTTTGACAACATGGTGTTCACTGTGTCATGAATGAATGCCCACAAGAGGAAGACAGTCTGAATTTACCAAAGAACAGAGCATCCATTTTTTCTTGAGTTGACACCATGAGTGCCTTGTTTGGAAACAAGCAAGACGGAAATATCAAGGTCCCAGTTCAAGTGAATGCAGCATTAGTTGATGTGGCAGCATGCATACAAGGCAATGTATTATCGTAAATGCTAAGATTAAATGCTAATGCTAAGAGTGCTGCTGTTGTGTTACGTGTGATAGAATGCAATCAAAGATGTACTAAGTTATATGGCACTTAAGCATGAAGCTGCAAAGACGCAGTGTTTAGACTTAATTACGCTCTGCAGATATTCTGCTAGCTTTCTTGCTGAAAAGCATGGATTAATTTTGAAAAGGTTTTAAACAAATTGGCCTTCTAGTGAGCACACATTGTTTGAAGTACAGTTAATCTTCATTTCTACAAGACTGCAGCATGTAAATTAAAAAAAATAAATAAATAATGGAAACCATTAATTCAGAGCTGAAGAGCTGATGTTTCTCTGTGAATTTGAATGTACTATTTTCGCAGATATTGTTTGAGACAAACCTGTCACTTGAAACAGGTGTTTTGTCCCCGATTATGAAACATGTACGTTAGTTTTACCACACTCTATGTGATCTCATTCAGCTGTGATTAGCTCATCTTGATTAGAAAGAACACCAAGAAGAGGTTAACTGTGCTCAGGGGAGGCTCCTCCCTCTGCTAGCACCAAGATACATCATATATGTCAATGGCAAAATGAATATATAGCACATTTGGGCTCCAAGCTGCCTGTCACATTTCTCAGTCTGAGCGGAGGAGAAGGATGCGGGAGCTGGGGAGGGATTGGGCAGGGTCTCTCTCCCCAGGAACGGAGCATATGTGTCAGCTCCTCTGCGGCTCTGGCTGGCCTGTCAGACACCATTACAGAGGAGCTCGTCTCCTGCGACTCGGCTGGGGAGACTCCTCAGGGACCAGCAGACTCGGCCCTAATCAAGAGAAGACTGCCAAGCGGTTAAAGAGCAGACGCACAAGCCAACCACCTCCCAGTCTCCCTCTATCTCGCTCCATCTTCCTCTCCCACTCCCTTGTCACAGTAACTCCCTCTTGCTCGTCTCCCCTCCGTTGCTCTCTGTCTGTCTGTCTCTCTCTCTCTCTCTCTCTCTCCCTCCCTTGTACAAGCGGCTCGCCCTCCCTTGCTTAAGTCCTCTATCACTCTCTGTCTGTCTCTCCCTTCCCTCGTAAGGACTGGACCAGCGTTCATAAACATGGTGAGGCATCATGGGAGCAGAGTTTGTCACTTAACCAGACAATGCTTGACACTCTTCTGTCCGTAGGGTCTGAGGAATACAACACTGTGTCAGGCATGGAACAGATTTTTCACTCTGACGCTGCTCCTCTGGGATTTATTGTTGGTCTGTTGTTGTTTTTCAGCACTGACCCTCTCTGGCTCTTTCTTAGTGTCTTGTGTAGTGTGGCATGGCCTAGCTAAAGTTGAGTGAGAAGCTCAGTCTGTCTTAGAAGTTAAATTGAAACCGATCCACACTCCCCCAGCGATCCTTTCCCCCAACCCTCACTACGTGACTCCTTTTGCCTCCTAATAGGGCGGGGTATTGGCACCGATTTCCAATTAAATTTGATTCCAACTGACAAGGTCCCAATTTGATTTGATACCAATTTCAATTTGATTTGTTTCCATAACGACTCAGGGATATTTCCGTTACAATAATAGCTTTGCTTTTGTCCAATTCTTCTTTACCATCATGGTTTTTAAATCCAAAATGCATCAAGACCTTTAGGCTTGATGGTGCTGGCTTCCATGGGTGGGGTGGGTTGGACGTGGGGTTCCAGCATTTTGCATTTGTTCAGAACATGTAATTTGGTCAACTGAATTTCTGTAGGCTCGTAGTTCGGCAGATGACATGCGCAGGATGGAAAGGGCTACAAATGTCATTTAGCAAAAATCCTCACACATTCACTGAAAAAAACACAGATTAAAAGATTGATCTTGAGATTTTAAGAATTGATATTGGATTGGTCGAATGAAGATCGCGATTAACCCAACAATCACTTTTTACCCAGACTTAATAAGGAAGGTCAGATATCCCCCTCCCAATTTTCTACCTGACAAGCCCGCCTCCAGGCTCCAGGCCATGTCAGGAGCACTGTGCCAGACATCAGTCACATGTCGTGGAGGCTTGCTGATGGAAAGAAAGAAGGCGCATCAGCGACGCAGAGGAATCTTGGACGAGAGCGTCTGTCTCTTGTCAAGAGCCACAGGTGCCCTCTGCCGCCGCCATATAACCACTGAGACTTCTCTGTCAGAGTCAATAAAGCCGTGGCTTTCATTAGTGCGAGACGGCATAAGTAAAGATTGTGCCTGGGGCTTCTCCACGACTGAAGACAAGTCGAGTGGAAAGCGAATGTGGCGCGAGGTACAGGCCAAGCAGAGAGAGGGCTTCATCAGAAGTAGAACGTGCCGGGCGGTGCCGTTGCCATCCTCTGAGGCTAGCCCTAGTTTCGTGGAGATGTTTATTATTGATAGAGGTAGATGATAGCCTTGGGATGAATTGCATAATCTAGAGCTGCCTCTAATGGATACAGGAAATGGATCAGGCTATCAGTCAGGACTCTGTGGGTGGGGGGTTGTGTCTGTGTTTGTGTGTCTCTGTCCGTGTGTGTGTGTGTGTGTGTGTGTGTGTGTGTGTGTGTCAATTGTCAGCGCATATATAGCCAATCCCTGATAGCCAACACAAAGTGTGCATGGTGTGGGTGGGTGATGACTTGAATTGAAAAATAGCTTTAAATGTCCAAGTAAGGGTCATTTTCGTGCAAGCCCTCGCAGTGTAAAAAAAAACAACAACTGATGAGCAGGTTGTGGTGCCTTCCCATTAGGAAGCAGCAGTACAAGACATGCAAATGGGGAAGTACACTCAGGGACAAAACGAGCGCACCCCGAGGAAGGCTCTGTGAAATGTCGGGTGTGTTCAGGCTGCTGTCTGTGCTGGAAAAAACAAACAAACATTTAAATCAACTTCAGCACAAATTTTGTCCCCTCATGCACTCCCAAATGTGTGTATGCTGTATGTGTGCGCTTGGGCGTGGGCTTCTTTGCCTGTGTAATGCTAGCTGACCAGTTAATTTTAGATTACCGATAACTCAAGAGCCTGTGTATGGCATGTCCAGCATTATAATTGTTAAAGAAAAAAACACCAGTCTCCTAACAGAAACTATTAGTCATACGGCACAATCTGAGCACATTTTAAACTTTCTACTGTATTCACAACAGGATGTAAAATGTAATCTCCACAGGTTGATGTGTGATATTGCTCATATACATAGACTTAGCAGATGTATAATTAGCTTATGAAGCCTCACTCTGCACTTCAGGTGTCACTAACACCCTCCTCATTAGTTAGAGAAAGGTAAACAAACACTGAGACGGGGCCAGATCTTTTCCAGCGCTTTACCTCACTGCTTAGCAACCCCATCAGAGAGTGTTTTGCAGCTGCCAGGGTCACACAGTGCTTAATAATTGGCCATTGAAGTACAAATAATGGGCCTAGCACCAACTGATTAGAATATCTATGTTAATTGCCGATTGTGGAGTTTCTGCAGGTCAACACGGCGCTCCGTGGGGTCAGCACCGAAGAGTCGATGGTGCTCGGCCTTTCCAAGAGTTTGTGTTGTTGGAGGATCTTCATTAAATGTGTTCAGGAGGATGGAAACCCACTGGTGTAGACTGCAGTGCATGTTGGTAATTG
Source organism: Neoniphon sammara (assembly GCA_900302535.1). NCBI lineage: Eukaryota > Metazoa > Chordata > Actinopteri > Holocentriformes > Holocentridae > Neoniphon > Neoniphon sammara. The sequence continues at coordinate 221 of OMKZ01018399.1, read as the reverse complement.
AGACACATACTTGTCACAATACCAGAATTTTGACAGCTGAAACCACGACCATTCAGCACACGCTGCTTTAGTTAAAAACTTTGCATCAACATTAACAACTAAATAATAGCAAGTACAGAGAAACTTTTAGTTTCAATACACTAATTTATAAACTAAGTGCAAGCAGTACTCAGTTTTCCAGTATCATTATAGGCCATTATTGTATCTATTCATAAGGCTAA
>OMKZ01018398.1:0-14249 GCA_900302535.1 Neoniphon sammara | reverse complement strand
CTCACATCTGTCGGACAGAGACTCACAGCTCTCTGCTGTGTTTTTATCCCTGGTCCTACACTTCTACTCGGCACCTTAACTGTTTATTTATTAGTTTATTTATTTCATTACCATCTGTATATTTCGCATTTACCATCCCATATTTACTCACATTCCATATTGTTAGATGTTTAGATGTTTATATTTCTTACCGTATATAGTTTTATTGTATATTTGTATAGTAGTGCATATTGTATACATCTGTGTATTTTTCTTTTTAATTTTATTTTTTTAAATTTTATTTTTATGTCTCCAGCTGCTGTAACACAAGAATTTCCCGGCTTGGGATCAATAAAGTACATCTATCTATCTATCTAATCTTCAGCACTCCACCTTTGCTATTATTTCCCAAACCAGATTTAACAGATTTTACAGTCCTAAACCAGGAGTTTAAATTTCACACTTTGATGATCTTTAGGGGAAATTTGTGCTGTGCATTTGATCCATTCTAACCACTGAGAGCAGTTGACATCCACAGTGTGGCACTCAGCTCCACTTCCATGGCCAGTGTCTTGGGCAATGGCAGATGCAATAACCTGTAAAAATTTGGCTTCTTCACACAGGTAATGAGCGACAGCGAGGTTCACATGGTACACCTCAGTTAAATTCACATTATATTTTAACAATTTACTTAACTTTATAGGATGTAGAGTCAGTTGTCAGGATGTGGTGGAGGTGGAGAACGCAAGCTTGTGCTGTATGAAGCAAAAACAAGAAACGAGAAACCACCAGTGTTGGTCAAGCTACTTGGAAAAGCTACAAGTTACTTCACAATAAATGAAGCTTCACAACATGAAAGCTATCCCTGAGAAAAATGTAGCTAGTTACACCACAAGCTACATGACATAAGTAGTTTGCTATACATTGAAGCTACTTTTTTTCCTTTTTTTTCATTGAACCAAATTCTCACCAAATCAGCGTGGTAAAGATAAAAACTGATTGTCAAACAAATTGGTAGGCAAAGAAAACGGTGGTTAAATTGTTGTACCTGTGCAAGCAACTGCTCTTAAAAACAAGAGATCAAGAGATTTCCAAAAGGTTTACAAAATAGAAATATACAAATATGGAAATATAAATATAGAGTATAACAGGTTCCCTTTTCCATGCCTTCCATGCTAATATATCTATGCTTCTGTGTCAAATTGTGATCAGAGATACTGTCAGCCAGTGCACTCATCCGAAGGATTGATGAGTGCACGATCATGCGCGCGCACACACACACACACACACTAGGGCTGGGCGATATTGCCCACAAATCATATCTTGGTATTTTTTGGCCGAATGGCGATACATGATATATATCTCGGTATGTTCTGTCAAGTGGGAAAGTTCAGTTTTAAGTCAAAACCGTGTGTGATATGTTACAAACATTCGCCTCAGACAGCAGTTCCCCGATTTCTCAACTGCCCCTTACCCCGATTTCTGAAATCGGGGTAAGGGGCAGTTGAGAAATCACAGTTGAGAAATCGCTTACTCCGATTTCTGAAATCGGGTAAGGGATTAAGAGAAATCTACATTTGCTTGTTGGATTTCTCCTGGAGTAACCTGATTCCTCGGCCATGTAAACCCGTTCCCCGATTTCCAACCGGCTTTTTACGAGTGCGCATGTGCAAAAGTAAAGAGCAGATAAGGAAACTGTCCTGTAAATATAATAAATACACACTGTAAAAACGCACGACAGAGTAAAAACCTTCTGTTCTACATGCTCGTTGAAGAATGCCGATCAATTTTATGTCACTATGCGACGCTATGACTGTGCTAAGAAACATAGTTAAACTAATAGCGCCGCTACTTGTAGCAACGCTACTGCCCAACAGTGGAAACCACAAATGAACCAACCGCATCAGCTATTTCTTTGTTGTTGGCAGGGGCGTAGGTTTGCATATTGATGGTAGGGACATGTCCCTACCAATATTTTGGGAAAACAGATTGTCCCTACCAATATTTTAGTGAACTCATTCTTATCATCTTTCCAGAAGTCATATTAGATCCAGTTGTGCTACGTCTCCAAGACAACCAATTTACGCATTCAAGCATTTGATTGGTTGAAAGAGAGGGGCTATCTGAAGGCTAAAGTGTAAATGTCGCTGCATGCAGGCACAGAGGAGACAAGAGGGCAGGTGATGTACCAACATCGCAAAGGTGAGTTTTTAGGGCTGTCAGTCCATACCTCAAGCACAGGCAGATATTTTTGTCTTTCCTTTTCTCTTTGGCCTGCACTGCTTAACACACACGAAATTTTGTCCATGTGGACTCGTTATTTATTTTGTAGACAGGCCTGTCATCATGCCACCAAAAAACAGAGGGGACATAAGAAGCTTTTTTACCATCCAGAGCGTAAGTGATCAAACTAACTAGTCAGAAACAGTTAGCCATGTTGATTTAAAGTGAAAACTTGCCAGCTACCTAACATCACTTTTTACTGGAAAATAATGTCAACTAATGTTAGTTAATCATATTCGCTAGTTTAAACTAGCAAACTAAACCTGGTTTCTGTCACATGTTGGCTAGTAGTCAGATTGCTAGCAATAGTAAACATAAAACAGATGAATATATCAAATTATGAGTTGAATTTCAGTCTAGAAATCCTGTGAAAGTGCTATTATAAATGAATTATTTTGTATGCAGGAAACACAGCAGCAGACTAGAGACCAGCAGGTGTGTCCCTACCAATCTTGAAATCAAACCTACGCCCTTGGTTGACACAGGATACCTGTAATTAACCTCAACTTTAGCTCTCACATGTCGCACCCCCCCTTGGCCCTAGCAAGTTCACACTTTGATAAGTTGGCTGTTAGATTGGCCTCCCAAGAGTCAACAAAAACACATAATCATCTAAACATGCTGTACAGCCGGTTAGCCCATGCCAAACCTCATAATTTAGACACTGGAACATAGCTGGGCATTATGCCACCCAAAATGCATGACATTGTATGAAATCATTCCACCACATGCCATTTGTGTCAGTGGCACTTGCCAGTCACCCTTCAAAGGATCCAGTTTTGTCACAAATTTTGCATGCTCTAGCTCATCCACACAGTCTTCAACACGTGGCATTGGGTAGCTTTGAGACAGCTGAAATCTGTACAAAATCTATCAGATCCATCATGCTTGGGAACAAGCAAACACAGTAAAGCCCACTTGAATGATGCAGGTTCTGCTATCACGTGCTCTACCATGTCCTCCACCTCCTTTTCCATGCGCTTGGGCTTCTCCACCAGAACACGATAGAAGCGCGGCTTAAGTGGTTTTGCACCCCCAACATCTATGTTATGCTGCACAAAGTGGGTATGTAACAGAGTGTCTGAAAACAGTGCAAGATGAGAGTTAATCAACTGAATTAAATCTGTCCTTTGAGACAAATAACTCTGACAAATAACTTACTTGAGCTTCCAAATTGTTCAAATAAGCTGAGCTTAGAGCTGGGTGATATGGGAAAAAATATTATCACGATCATTTTTTTCATATCAGACGATATCGATATATATATCACAATATAAATCAAATCATTATTTTTGTCAAGCTTAAAGATTGCCCTTTACTCCTCAGTGAAAGATGAACATATCAGAAGGTTATCTTTTGTTAAAGTATTATTTATTTTCTGTCAAAACCTGACAAATGAGCCAAGTAAAATGTGCAATACTGAACATTCAACTGTATTTCCAGATAAGCTCTGCTCTGGTTTTTATCGGACTTTAAATAGCCAAAATATTTCCACACTACCTGGGACCTTTCCTGTCAACTATGGCTTCGTCTTTTGAGCTGGCAGCTGTGTCCATTTAGGTGCCTTCCTCTGTAACGCTGTCGCTCGAGTTTTCCTCTAGGTTTTCTCTCAAAGGGATGCACATTTTTTCTTTGGTCAATCTCGCCCTCTCTTTCAGTAGCGCTGTACAGTGCAGCAGCCAAAATACTAGCACGTGCACTCGGGTTACATCACATCAACGCACCTAGCGTCAACCTAACTGTGCTTAGCTACTTAGCTGTATTCCAGCCACATGACCGGTTGGTCACGACGCTATTCTCACCATTGCCTGTTCATGTGATCTGTCAAAGCATGGAACGAATTCTATTGACATTCTAACGAACATGACGTAGTTTCGAGGAAATCGAGGAAAATTTATTTCAAGATAATTACTGTTACCGTTTTAGCGCCCAGCCCTAGCTGAGCTGTTTAACTTCCCCATGATAGTCTGTTCCAATGGAACCACCAAGTCTTCAGACGGCAGTGACGACACAGTGGTAAGCTTTGCAGCAGCTAGTACCACTTTAGAGTCAGATACTTCCACTGATGAATCACTACCCTCCTTCTCTGCCAAAATATTTGATTGCCCACCATAGTAAGGTTCAACAAATTCCTATGACACCAATTCACTTTCTTTCTCCTCTCAAGTGTGTGGATCAGATAGTCACACTCAGACATACAGCTCTTAACCGTATGTGGCCCGCTAAACCTTGCCTGGAGAGGTGAACCTACAATATGCAACAAGGCTGAAACCTGATCAGCTGGTTCAAACTGGCAAGACTAAGCCTTCCAATCAAAAAGATCCTTCATCTTCCCCTGAAGTACACTGAGCTTCCTTGGGGCAGTTGCACAGGCAGTATGCAAACGGCAATGAAAATTATTCACATAATTCAGAATACTGTCAGGAGGATCAACATGGACTGTGTGCCCAAAAACCAACTCATTAGGGCTAAACCCTGTACTCTCTTGACAGACCTCATACACAGCAAGGAACAGCCAGGGCAGATCTTCCCAATCCTGGGAAAGCTCAGTACAGTAGAAACACAACATTGACTTGAAAGTCTGGGGAAACTGCTCCAGAGCTCCCTGTGACTCTGGATGATAAGCACTTGACACATTGTGCTTCACCTGAAGCCGCTTCAGCACTTGTGCAAAAGCAAAGTAAAGCAAAATTTTACTTTTTTCCCATCCTGCTTGCATATATTGCTCAAAAGACAAATTCTTTACTACTCCTGGAAGCTTGCATAAGAAAACTTACTTTGCTCAGGTTAAAAAAAATAAATAAATAAATAAAACAAACAAAAAAACTACTGCCATCCTGTCAACAATGACCCTCAGTTCAGCCTTTCTAGGTTTTTCATCAGGTTTTTTTCAGCCCAAATGTATACCTAATAGTGATGGAAAGTCCGGCTCTTTTCAAAGATTCGGCTCTTTTGGCTCGGCTCCCTTTGAAGAGCCAGCTCTTACGGCTCCCAAATGGCTTTTCATTTAGTATCACTCAGAGCCTTCTATTTTAGCCTAATTAAGCAATTATAAACGTTTTTTGTGTTGGTAAGCAATTTTTCATTCAGTGTTTTCATGAAAGCCTTATTTTTATGCATTTTTTTAATTACAAAAAAATATATACACCATTACTAGTGTTTAATTCCCGTGGGCTCACCACCTACGGGTCATACTTCGGTGCATTATGGATTGGGCGGCAGTCAAAATGGCTGTTGCTCCCCTGGATAAAGCGGCAGAAGACAAAATGAAATGAAATGAAACTATTGTTTAACATTTTCATCAAACCTTTAAAGTTACTGTAGTTACTGTTACAGTTACTGTAACAGTGACCATCTGCCCACCTTCCTTCTTTCACATAATGGTATGATCCTAGTCTGTCCTCACATGTGACTGGCCGCATGGTGTTTTGTTTTGTTTTGGTTTGTTTTGTTTTTTTTTGCCTGCATGGATTCTTAGCAGAGCAGGAGCGGCTGTCAGCTGAAGATTCGGCTCTCCCCGATGGGCATCAGCTCTTCTCGTTCAATACAAACAATCGGCTCTTAGAGCCGGCTCGTTCACAAATGACACATCACTATTACCTAAGTCAACTACATCTGCCTTTGCAAACTGAGCCAGTGGGGTATACACAGGCTGCTGCAACCTGAGACCCAAAACAATGCTATTCACACAGTGCACAACGACAGAGAGGATGGACTAAGAAAGGAGTCTTATCTTTTGAACTACCTGACCCAAATCTAACTAGCTCAACCCTAGTCTTTATATGTGTACTGGTGGTGAGTACTTACGCACCAAGAGCCCCCTTGCATTGGGGAAGGAACTGCCCCAGCTAATGCTATAGATGGTGCCCCCGAGACAATTGCTGCTAACCATGCGGACAACATACAAAAAAATGAACCAGCCCTAAAAAATAAAAAACTCTACAATCCCTCCTGATGAGGAACTGCTGCCACAGCCGAACTGGGGGAACAAACAAACGCTCTGGCCAGAATGACAGACTATCTGGTCACAACCCTCCCTTATAGCCACACACTGTATGAGCACAAACCATCATCCTGCAATTGCATACCCCTCACTTCAAAAAACACAACTGCGATGGGACACAAAGAAACCTAGGGCCTAGATGCTTCAAATGTATCATCTACACTACCAACATCTAGGGTTTATCAACACAATCACACTTACAACTACCAAGATTCACCTCAGTTTCAAAAACCCAGATGCCAAATTGGATGAGCCTCCATTTGTTATGGCCAGCTCATTCAGGCCTCAACAAGCAAGCGAGGTCCACATGGTACACCTCAGTTAAATTCACATTCTATTTCAATAATTTACTTAACTTTATAAGATGTAGAGTCAGTTGTCAGGGTGTGGTGGAGGTGGAGAATGCATTGAACCTTGGGTGTGTGAAGCTTGTGCTGTATGAAGCAAAAACAGAAAAACCACAAATGAACCAACCCAGAGAACTGCATCAGCTGTTTCTTGGCACAGGATACCTGTCATTAGCCTCAGCTTTAGCTCTCATGTGCTGCACCTCCCCTTGGCCCTAGCAAATTCACACTTTGATTTGTTTGAGTTGTTTGTCAGATTTGCCTCAACCAAGAGATCAAACAGCCTTGAGATGCTGAACATGACACTCCCAATAGTCAACAAACACAACATAATCATATAAAAATGCCGTACAGCCTGTTAGCCCATGCCAAACCTCATTAATTAGGCGTTGGAACATAGCTGGGGCATTATGCCACCCAAAACGCATGACTCTGTTTAAAAACAATCTCCCATGCACCCTTTGTGTCAGTGGCACTTGCCAGTAACGCTTCAAAGGATCCAGTTTTGTAACAATTTTGCATGCTCTAGCTCATCCACCCAATCTTCAACACGTGGCACTGGGTAACAGTCATGCTTTGAGACAGCATTGACCTTTCTGTAATCTGTACAAAATCTATCAGATCCACTATGCTTAGGAACAAGTGACTATGATGCAGGTTCTGCTATCCCATGCTTTACTACGTCCTCTACCTCTTTTTCCATGCGCTTGTGCTTCTCCACCAGAATTGGTTTCGCGTCCCCAACATCTGTCATGCTGCACAAAGTGGGTATGTAACAGTGTCTGAAAAAAGTGAAAGATGAGAGTTAATCAACTGAATTAAGTCTGTCCTTTGAGAATCTCACAAATAACTCACTTGAGCTTCCAAATTGTTCAAATAAGCTGAGCTGTTTAACTTCCCCATGATAGTCTCTTCCAATTGAACCACAAAGTCTTCAGATGGCAGTGACGGCACAGTGGTAAGCTTTGCAGCAGCTAGTACCACTTTAGAGTCAGACACTTCCACTGATGAATCACTACCCTCCTTCTCTGCCAAAATATTTGATTGCCCACCATAGTAAGGTTCAACAAATTCATATGACACCAATTCACTTTCTTTCTCCTCTCAAGTGTAACCTTCCAATCAAAAGGATCCTTCATCTTCCACTGAAGTACACTGAGCTTCCTTGGGGCAGTTGCACAGGCAGTATGCAAACGGAAATGAAAATTATTCACATAATTCAGAATACTGTCAGGAGGATCAACATGGACTGTGTGCCCAAAAACCAACTCATTAGGGCTAAACCCTGTACTCTCTTGACAGACCTCATACACAGCAAGGAACAGCCAGGGCAGATCTTCCCAATCCTGGGAAAGCTCAGTACAGTAGAAACACAACATTGACTTGAAAGTCTGGGGAAACCGCTCCAGAGCTCCCTGTGACTCTGGATGATAAGCACTCTGTGTTTCACCTGCAGCTGCTTCAGCACTTGAGCAAAAGTATGAGACATGAAGTTACTTCCCTGATCTGTTTGTATCACCTTTGGAATGCCAAAAGTGGATGTGAATCAAGTTAGAGCTTTCAATACAGGCTTGACTTTGATAGAGTGTAAAGGAAACGCTGCTGGGTACTTACACATTACAGGTGTTCTTATACATTACAGTCGACTATTACCCGCTACCAGTTTTACTCTTTGGCAGAGGACCAACACCGTCCACCATCAAGTATTCAAATGGGTTCTCCATCACTGCAATTTGGCAAAAAGAAGCTAGCTGAATCTTCTGGTTGGGCTTGCTGACATGTGACACAGTTTACAATATGCTGAGACATCTCATTTCAACAGAGACCAGATAAAAAATGTTGAAGCACACGGTCAAGGGGTTTTCTTAACCCCCAAGTTGCCAGCAGCACCATCATGTGAAATGCTCAACACCAACTGCCTAAATTTGGAGGGCACCACCACCTGAGTAACCTGGTCCATCTCCACATTGTCAACAGCATGTGTCCATTTCCTCAGCAGCACACCTTCCTGTAGGAAGTAACCATTTTGCAACCCCTCCAACTCAAATAAAAGCGTCAATATCGGATCAGCTGCCTGTTCTGCAGTCAGCTCCTCTCTACTGACAGATGGCAAAGGGCACGACCGCAGTCCAGCCTGATCCTGGACTTTCTTAGGAACCTCACCCTGGGAGCGCTGTAGTGGGGAATCATATTGTGTGGACTCCCCACTCTTTTCAGAGCTAACCCTGGTTATTTCCTGAGTCACAGCACAAACTATGAAAACATTTGGGTGTTGTTTTGCACACTCATCCAGTTTTTCAGAGCACTGAGGTGATTCTGTCATCACCAGTGGCAGCTGAAGTCTTATCCTTATTGAGCTGCAGTGACGTTTGTGATATACAAGAGTTGATGTGATCAATACACTGAACGGGGCTGATGTCTTGAAGTCTATCCTTTAATCCATCCATCTATCAATTATTCCAGCGTGCTCTGGGTCTGCCCCGAGGTCTCCTTTCAGTCAGACATGTCTGGAGCACCTCCATAGGAAGGCATCTGGGAGGCATCCTAACAAGATGCCCAAACCACCTGGTTCCAACTGTTTCCTGTCAATGCAGAGGAGCTGTTGCTCTACTACAACCTCATTGCAGATGTCCCGATCTCCTCATGCTATTCCTAAGGATGAGCCCAGCCATCCTGTGAGATAATGTCAGCTGCTTGTATCCACAATTTCATTCTTGCAGTCACTACCCAAAGCTCATGACCATAGGGGAGGGCTGGAATGTAGATTGACTTGTAAGTCATGAACTTTGCCTTCAGCTGCAGCTTGCACCATGATGGTCCAGTACAAAGACCACATTAACTGCAGCTGCTGCCCCAGTCCATCTGTGAATCTCCTGCTCTATTTTTCCCTCATTTGTGAACCACTTTGTATTGGACTAGTTCATACTTGAGCTGCTCCACCCGGGGCAGTATCTTACTACCAATCCCTGGTGGAGGGTGGACCTGTGAAGAGTGCATGTAGTTACATCTGTCAGAGTCACTAATAGAGAAGAATGCTGTTCTGAAAAACTGGATGGACCTGAGATCCAAATTGGGAACTCACTGGAAAACAATGGGAACAACTCCAGGTGAGGCCAAAACAAGATTTCAGCATCCACAGTATTTCATTTGTATATAAAACACTTTGTATTAACTTCCTATACACCAAGGCAAAATTAGTTACTTCTGCCTGGTTTTGACATGTGTAACAAAGAGTTCTGTATCTCAAAATCGGTCATGTCCAGGAATATGGTTCAATATGGTTTTTGAAACTGGGGAAGTGCTTTTTTGACCAAGCAGTCATTTTAAATCAAAGTCAAGTTTCTGATACATATTGTTTACAATTTATCTTGAGTTGTTGCTGTTGGGTTTTTCAAAGGTAGTCTAAAATTTTCATGGTTTGAGCTCCATAAACAAATACCCATCCAGTCCCCCTGCACTGGGGTGAAGGGAGACAGAGAAGGCTGAAAAATAGATACTTTTTTCTTTCTTTTCTTTTCTTTCTTTCACTATATTACAGGCTATACAGCATAAAGAGTTAGATGCCACATAACCTCTGCTTTGTTTGATTGATACATCATCGTTTATAAAGTAGATTAGGTATACCAGAAACAATTCTCCATTGCTGGGACCCATCTTCACTGCTGGGACCCAGTCGGACTTAACTACAAAGCCAGCTGGAAGGAGTCTATCTCTAAGTTGTAATCTGGTGGCTGAACACCTGAGAGGCATAGCTTTACTATCCTCCATGAAGGAGACAGACAGTTAAGCTTCTGTTTTCTGAAGGTAAATGTAACAACAACAAAAAAATAATACAAGTACAGTTTACACATTTCTCGCAAGCAAAGCGAAATGCCTGTAACCATCATGTCGCAACTCATTTCCGTTCCCTCCCTCCATGGAATGGGCTTTAGTCAGTCCGTGGGTAGGTCGGCCACTCCTGGAAAATACCCTGCACATAGTTGGCAGAATTTGCTGCAGAATCCAGCGTGGGAATTCTCTGAATAGATCCACTGAAGCTCGCCTCGCCTTCCTCTTCCAACATAGCCTGTGGGTATACTCTTGATTTGTTATCATATAGCATTTAGATGTATTATTTGTTGCAGACAATAATAGTATTTATTTATTTATTTATTTATTTTTTTAGCGACAAGTGACTTCTGAAAAAGCCATCATGTTTCAAAGCACAGTACACATACCTGGCACGCAGCTCTTACACAGACGGGACTGCGAGCAGGTCATCACAGAGTACATGGTCCGGAATTCCTGCTGGTACTCTTTGGAGAATCTGCTCCAATTAGCAACACCTGTTTAACAACATTTTGAGATTATCACACTGAACACTAAACTACATGTGGAAAATATGTTGAAATGTCACAAGTGCGCAACTATCAAAATCTTGATTTGTTTACTTACTGTCAAGCCACAAAAAGTGAGCTCTTGTCCGAAAGTAATCATCAGTGATGATGTCTCTGAAAGAGGAGCACACTAGGGCCAGGGTCAGCAGTGCCTGGTCACCGTCCTGGAGAACCAACTCAAGGAGAATGTCCTCCAGACAATGTATGGGAATCTGCGAAGCATATCACAGACAAATGTCAAAATTACTTTATAGTATTTTTCATTAAAGGGTTGCAGGCTTTCCGCTTTGATTTGTGCCCAACAACGCCTTTCAGCTGTGCTAAAAATCACTGTTAAGTATTGCTTAAATATTTTCATGTACATTGATGTGGTCGTTGAAATTATGGACACCGTGCTCCCACTCCTGGTATCTGTACAGCATCTGGCACTTTGCACAGCTTCGGGTAAACATAAACGGCACACCTTTACACATGAGCAAATAAGAAATTATTTGCATTGCACTTACTGTCAATTATTCCAACCATGGTAATTATTCTGGCTTTTGTAATTTCAACTGGTTTTTAAAGCTGTGGCTGGTCTGGACAGAATGTGCATTTGGTCTCAGCAGGAAATAATGAGTTGGATACTCAGTTAGGGCTTTACGGAGTGTGTCTGGGAGTTTGACTGGAATCTTTTTGCTTGAATATATATATGATGTGTGATGCGTTTCAAGTCAGTTGAAGGTGGATATGCATCACATCCAGGTTCTTGCGGTTGTTCTTTAGGGGAAATTGGTGCTGTCATGAACACATTGCGGTTGACCTGAAATAAGTGCCATTTGAAGATGTTTATGTGGGCACAGGACATCCATGCCTTGGCACACAGACAATGCCAAGTGTTGTTGGTTGTGTTGTAAGTGACCATAATTCTGCCAAGCCGACTATAATGTTTTATTGCAGGCTCATGGATTGACAGACAGATTTGGTTTGAGCATGGACTAAGTTTGACCAAAACAGAAAATAGTACATATGCTTTCAGTGTGTCATGTTGTATTTTTAGGCATGTTGCCTTTTCCCTTCTCTAAAGAATTGGCTTGCAACTATTTTGTCGAGGACTGATGGTTCAAGAAATTCCTCTGTTGCTGTGTTATCACAGTATTCAATTGCTTCATTACCTCCCAATATCCCTGCTTCAAATTCTTTTATATTAGAGTGGAACAGAATACCACTTTATTAATCCCCATGGGAAGATTAATTAGAGAAGTGGACAAGTAGCCCTAAGGTTGCCAGTTCAAATTCCTGGTCAGATGGCACAAACAACTGATAAAATGACAGCTGGTAACTGGCCCAAGTTTCCTACCTATTATTTCTACCAGCCAACCCTAATATTTGCCACGTGTGCTCGTGCCCAACCTCCCTCAAATCTCACTCCAAGGTTTTCTGAAAAGTTGACAGCCCTGCAATATACTTTAGACATCAACACAAAGTGTGTGAGTGTGTGGCATTTTCCAAAACAGAATTCCAGTGTCATTATTAAAAGGGGAATATTTACAGCTTTCAAAACGCCAACCTGGTAGAGGGACTGCTAACAATAAATTAACAAATATGTATGACGTAAACAGAAAGTAAACAAAGTCATTTTTCTCAAGAACTGGAGGCTGCCACTCCAGTTCCCCCTCCTCCACCTCCTCCTCCCACATGCTGCTGACAGGCAGGAATGTGACCGTGGCAGGAAGGAGGCTGTGCTGGTAGGATGCTCTGTGCTACTGCGGAGATCAACACCTGCTCAGCCTTCGCAGTCACACGGAACAGAGGTGAGAGGTTCCTAGGCCACGGTCCCTTCACCTGCACATCTCACTTTGATTGACACTCTAATTCAGGGTGACTTAAAGGAACAGTTCACCCAAAAATGAAAACTTTGCCATTATCTACTCACCCCCTGCCAGTTGAAACACAGGTCAAGTGTCTTTGTCCATACAATACACAAGGAGGTACCTAATGCAACCCAGATGCAGCTGTCCCCAAAACAACTGAAGTCAATGGGTACCACTTCTTCCAGAAAGGCCATCATGCTTTTTTTTTTAATCAACCAGTCAGTTGTGCAACATCTACTTAAATGAGGTAGACAATGTAACACATTTCTAAATATGCACACATTCTGGGAATTACACAAGAGCGATAAGATCATAAATAATTTTAAAGAAGAAAATCTGTAGGAAACCACTAAGGAGGAGATAGACTTGTGCTTGAGATCTAAATTTCTGGGTTATGCTGAGACAGCAGGTGGCTGCCAGTTGGGCACCATAAAAGTCAGAGCCATAAAGATTTGAATTTTCAAGAAAGCACAAATGTATAAATTTGACTTTTAGATGTGAAAAGATACATCTAACATTCAAATGTTACATGATGTTATGTTGGCTCATTTGCATTGCTACTCAAAGCAGGACACATTTGAACAAAACACTCAAATGTTTCATAACCAACTTTCACTTAAGCCACAGGCCATGGCCAAAGCAACAAAGAAGCAAACCAACCTCATGAAGCTCAGACAAGGGGGTTGGGTTCATATTACAAGCCATTTTAACATTTAATCAGGTAATTGCAATTGTAGATATCAACAATTGCTTTTTGACTAGTTAGAATTCCAAGCCAACATATCCACAATGTAATTTTGACTAGTTGCAATTCTAATTAATGATATTTACAGCTCAATTCTCACTAGTCAAAATGTCAATTGTTGATATCTACAATTGTTGTTACATTACAGATATGATAAATGGAATTCTAGATATCTAAAATTCAATTCTGACTAGTCAAAATTAAATTACTGATATGTCAGCTTGGGATTGTAACTAGTAAGAATGTAATTTCAGATATCTAGAATTGCAATTCAGATATCTAGAATTGCATTTCAGATATCTCAAATATAATTGTAACTAGTGAAAATTAGATTCATACTAGTAACAATTTTATTTGAGATATCTACAATTCCTTTTATAACACTTTAGACCTTATCTTAGCTCGTGGTTTAGATGTTTCTCGTGTTGTAGTCTCTCCCTATACTGCTGCCCTATCTGACCATTACCTTATTACATTTCAGATAATGCTTACTTCTCCGTTAGTTAATCCACTATCTACCACCGCTCTTAGCTCCCGTCGCATTAATTCCTCCACCGCTGCTGCGCTTACCGACCTGCTGCCTCCAGCCCTTATGTTGCTTGACGATCATCAGAGTTCTTTGAATGACTTGGCAGATGGTCTAAACTCCACTCTCCTTAGCGC
>OMKZ01018396.1:0-13800 GCA_900302535.1 Neoniphon sammara | reverse complement strand
TAAGGAAAAAAGTCTTTTGATCACACCAACAATTTGTTTTCTTTGGTATGAACAATAATGGAAAGTTTATTATGTTTAATTTTTACCCCCCTGCATGGAAGGCTAATGCATGGAAGGTAAGCGGGGGTATTGTTTTTGGTCCTGTCCATCTGTGTGTGTGTGTGTGTGTGTGTGTGAATGAGGTGAAATAGTAAGGCATGTGTGTGTGGGTGGTTTGGAGGCAACATGTTTGGTGTCACACACTGTCTCTCATGGTGTGACGGGCTGTAGCACACAGAGCTGCCAGCCTGCAGCAGGCTCTGCTCTCTCCTAGCAGAAAGGGCATTCATCTGGAAGCTTCAAAAAGTTTGTCAAGGAGTCTGCGGAAGCTTAAAATTTACTGAAATATGTTTCTCTTATGCCTTGGTTTTTCTCATATTTAGTGAGGGATTGTAGTTCTGTCTCTGGTATGTTCTTATTACGGTGTTTACAAATCCTCTCTTCTTGAGGTTTTTCAGTGTCTGCCTTTTTCAATGAATGCAACCGCGTTCACTGAGTCTGTACCTGGTTAATGTTCTCCTCAGTTTACTGTCAGTCACACTGGTTAGATAATCTGCAGTTGTGCACGGTTTGTTTAGAGCAAAGTAATTCTGAAGTTTGTATTGGGATTTAGTTTTTTTCTGTCCAATGTTGTAAATAGTTTTCTTTTTTCTTGTTTATAATATGGTTGGGCCAGATGATCTGATTGTTTTCCTGGGAGCTTGATGTTGTCAGCTCAGAAACCAGCTGGCCCAGCCGACTTTTCTTGCTCATTTCTTTATATGTGCGGGCTTTGAAATTAAGTGAGTTGGTGTCGCCCAGGGGTAGCAGAATGTTCTAGTAATTTTGCAAGTTCATTTATATATAAATTAAACAAGGTGGGGCCACATCTGTGTTTTGTGTACATTGACTTAATGAAGTCGTGCGTCTTTGCTCTTGCTGCAGTTTCAAAGAGTTTTAGGAGGAGACCTACATGTGAGATTGAATCAAATGCTTTCTCAAAATCAATAAAGCAAGAATCAATTTTGTTGTTGTTTTGCTTCACATTGAGATCAGTTAAGGTACTTAAGGTGCAATTGTGATCAGATGTCCTGTGTTTTGGTAGAAAACCAATTTGGCTTTTGATGAAGGTATTGTTTTCTGCAAGGAAATCTGTGCCTCTTGTGTTGGTGATACTGAAAAATAATTTTCCTAGGTTATGAGTCACACTGATCCCTCTATAATTCTTGGAGTCAAATTTATCTCCACTTTTAAAAATGGGTGTTACGAGTCCTTTGTTCCAAATTTCAGGGAAATTGCAAACTACCAGTATGTGATTGAATAATTTAAGAGTGGCTGAAATTGTATTGACCATTAAGGATGCCATCGGGACCACAGGCCTTTTTCCCTTTGATGTGCTTCAATTATGCTGTCAGTTCCTGTTCAGTGAACCTGGGGGGAGGGGGGGGTAAATTGTTTAGTTTGTGATATATTTGGTCAGCCTCTGTATTCAGAGATAGAAATAATTATTTGAAGTGCCTCCATCTTGGATTGCTATTTGTTCTGAATGTTTTTTTATGAAGAGAGTTCCAGTGATCCCAGAGAGAATTTGAGTTAAGACATTCTGGCACAACTGTCTTTCAGTGCGGTCACTTCTTTTCTTTCTAATTGTCTTTTTTAAGGGTGCACCAATTGATCGGCCACAAATCAAAACAGGATGATTTTATGACAGAATGGCTCAGACAGCTCTGTCTGACTGTAAAGCCAACTGTATTTGTTGATCTGGCCTGGCCTCACACTGCAGCTGTGCAGACTAACGAGAACATCAGTATGTTAACTGACAAGAAACATCAATTATTGAGAGTAACTGGGTTATGTTACCTAATGCCAATTACTCAAAATCCATGCTGCAGTAAACCGTGATTGTCCACTGTGTGGGAATTCTACAGAGTAGAAAAAAATGGCACAAGTTCTGTAACCTTCTGTATCAGTATTGGCAGGTCAGGCTTTTTAAAAAATTGGCAATAGGAATCAGCCAAGAAAAATGCAATTGCTGTATCCCTTGTCATTTTTTAATGCTGAAGTGCCTCACAGTATCGGTTTCTCAAACAATCATTGTGTGGGTTTCAGTGTTTCAGGTGTTTCGGTGTTTCAGATCAATAAATGATTCTGACAGCTGGTGTGAGTGGGCAATGTAGCAAATAGCAAGAGAGAGTCTCCAGGGGAAGTGCAGCTGCCCCTGTGACCTTTCCATTGACTGAAGGGGCTGGAGAGATTGGGGAACACATTCATCAAACCCCTCACCCTGACCTGTCAACTGGTTCACCAGTGCCATATACTGCCCATTTCTACTCATTTATCGCGCTGCACATGCACATGGAGGCCTGCACAGACAAAGACACACATGGCCAGTCAGACAGGAGTGAAGACATACGGAGAGAGCGGAAGACCACGCACCAGTGGTGATATGGATTAGAATTATTACTTATTGCAAAATGACCACAGACATGGCAGCAAGATTAATGAGGCTCCACTGAGGAAGTTCCTCTGTGCTGCAGTTTTTTGTAATATTCAGGATGGGAATTACTCAATTACTCAGTGCCCTCAATAATTTTTAATATTCTGTGATTATGTGATCTGATGTGCTTCAGCGCACCATATATTAAATAACAGTATGCGTGTACTTCCAGCTTGTCTGAAGACGAGAGAAGCTTCAGCTACCTTAAGGATATTTGTTTGCATGTCTGAAGGCATGTATGTTTTTTAAATTCAAGTTGCAGGCAGGTTAGATATGTTTGTGTGCGTGTGTGTGTTTTGGTGCTGTGTGTAACTTTTGGCAGTATCTTCTGAGATGACCTACTGATTAAGTCCCTTTTGATGTAATGCTCTCTGAAGATGTGCACTCTTGCTGCTCAAGAAAAGGAGAGAGGAGGAGAATGGAGAGAAAAAAAAGGGAAAAAGAGAGTGCAGAGTACACTGAGATTTTCATCTTAACTGTGGATCTTGAAATGCCAAACCTGATACCACGTATATTGTAGCGGGTTCTGGCTCAGGCAGAGAGAAATGCAGAAAGTGGGTGAATGAAAGTGAGAGGAAAAGCCAAAAATAAACAAAAGAAAAGAAAAGTATCTGGAAAATTGATCGGGAAGATATAGGAAGAGGGGAAGAGGGGTTGATCTGGATGAAGTAAGACAGGGAGACAGGAGGACATGTAGAGGGGGTAGGATCAAGAACATGACCACCTTTTTCGACACCTCACCCACAATATGGTGTCATTTTGATTTCCCAGCACAGGAAAAGCCCCTTCTCCTCTCCTCTTGATGTCACAACACATTTCATGCTCGCCTGTTCCAATCCAAGCCTGTATCCTGACCTGCAAGAACATAGAAGCGACGCTTCCTCTGCACTCTACCTTGAATGCATTGTCTTTTGTGCTTAATCTTTCTTAAGGTGTCATGTTATACTGAGAAATCTGCAATTAATCCATATTTTTTCCTGTATGACTGCCTCTTTTTTAATACAGTAGCACGCACCGTGCAGCATGCCTGTGCTGGCTGATCTGTAGGGCAGACCACTGCATTAGTTTACTCTCTCTATTTATCTGCTTCCATAATCCCAGATAATCCCTCTTTTGCACATGGGATCCAATTTCCACCCTCTGTGGAGGTGTGAAGCTCGAAGGGCCCAGGCACCTCTTTCACTGCAGGGGTAGGATATATGTTGTGTATGTGAGCAAGAGAGAGAGAGAGAGAGAGAGAGCGAGTGAGCAAGCAATGCGTTGTTGAGATCTAGTCCGTCAGAGGCCTGTTCAGACTGGATCTAAAGTTCTCAGATCAGTTGTCACTGAAGAAAGATCAGTTGGCCTCTTATTTGCCTCTTCATGAAGAAAGAGCAGAATGTTAAAACCAGTTTTGTCATGTCCACAATAACGCTCAAAGTAGGGAGTTTTATCAGTGGGTGACAGGCTTAATTGTTATTATATGAACTTGTTTGGCATTAAATTGAAAGTAGCAAATTTATTTCATTTATATGCAAAAAGTCTGTACTCTAGGTTTAAGTAATATAGGACTTTGATCAACCTCTATCAGCCACCAAGGAAGTTCAGTGACATGTTGAAATTCCCGTGGAGACGGAGCTTGTGTTCCAAAACAGAGTGCGGGCAGGAAAGTGAGTTCTGAAATCTCAGCACCTTGCCGTGAAATCATTGAGTCACTGGCCCTGATCAAACAAACAAACCTATCAGTTCCATTCAGATACACTATGGCAGGCATGTAATATAAAACCCGTGCAATACAATGATGTTGTTGTTTCCTAATTAAGTAAGACCGCATTTGTGATCTTGTAGCTCTGGAGCTGAAATTGTGTGAACCTGGCATCAGTTTGCAGTATATCTATAATGAATAAATAATTAAATAAATGCATTGTGTGTGCTATAGGAGTTCTACTACCTAATTGGAGCCCATATTGTGCTTTGTTTGTACACTGTATGTTTATATGCATGTTTTTGCAAGTCAGCATGTGTATGCATGCATTAATGCATCAGTGCTACACTTCTTTGTAATTTCCATATGCATGACAAAGATTAAAAAACAAGCGGCATGGTGTTCTCACTGTATAGAGGATGTGTGTAACCTTATGCCTGCCAATAGCTTCTGCAATGTTGTGGATCCCCTTCAAAATATTTGTTTGGCTTTCACTGGACTGTGGCCATTTTATGCTATAGGATAGAACAATCTTTCCCTCACAGCAGGGAACACATTTAAGTCATCAAAAGTACCAACTTTCAATCAAAACCAGAATTGAGCATGTAAACTGGGTTTAGTGGGCATTTTTCTGCATGACTGAGTGTCATTTTAACAGCTATCAATGTGTGAAGAAGCCACCAGCAGCGATCATTAGCTCCTATTCATTTGCCGTCACTTTGATTATGCTAATTGTCAGTCACATAGACACTTGAAAATATGCAACACCAGGGAATCTTGCTTCACGCTGTTTGTCATCTCCTGTCTCTGCTGACATGAATTGTAGAGATCCATGTGTGCTGATGCATTAATAAAACTGAGAAACTGGCAAGAGGAATGACTGTGACTTGAACTGAATGATTGGTAAATTAGTCTGAGCGAATTACACTTAGCTTTAATGGTATGCAAAACTTTATAAAGCACTGTACATGGAATATTACACAGTAAAACCCCCCAAACTACCAAGAGCAATCTCAGAAGCAATAGCAGATTAATATTTGCTATCCTTCTCCATTTTCAATGTGTGAAGTCCCGTAGTCAGTGTTGTGTTTGCAGAAAGGAAGGTGCACATTCCTCTCGCTGATCTGATCAACATGTATTAAAAAAAAAAAACATCAACTTGTAATGTTTGAAGAATGTTTTCTTGTATTTAGTCTTTCTGCTCACACAGGTTTTCTGTAGGGGACTTTAATTCCCGAACCTGCCTGACCCCTTTAAGAAGGAGTGCAGTGGTCGTCAAAATGTCTGGAGGTAATCTGCTGTAATGTAGTTATTTCCAAGAAAGGGAATATGTTTACTTACTTGTCAAGAGCAATATTACTAACAGTATGTATTTTTGAGTATGCCTTGTGAGAAATTGAATCCTGGTGGAAGGTAAATCTCCAACTCCAAATGAGGGATGACTTAAGTCACCTTTGTCAAAGTGGCGCTAATTCCCGAGGCCGTCCCTGATTGGCCACAGGCAGCATGTGACAGGGTATAAAAGGTCTGGGGGACAACAAACCAGGACTTGTTTTCCCCCCCATTTATGAAAGTTGAGACAAGATCAACCTCTTGTGTCATGTGAAGTTTTTTTGTATATGAAATTTTCACTCACTGACCTAATTAGACTGTTTGAATTCTTCATTTTTGTGTCCAGTTTTGATCAATCCTTTTTAATCTGCAGAGCCAACACCTGCATGCTGGTCCATCCTCCCCACTCACACTATCAGCCATTCCCCATCGCAGCACTGTGCAATACTTTACCATACACTGTTATGCCTTGTATAAATAGTTTGTAGGCCTGGTGTGAGGAACTCGTCAAAGAACGGTGACAGTGGAGCTGTCCACTGAGATTTGCTATCCCAGGAAGGATGATGGTTGGATTTGGGTTACACAACACAATATACACAGCGTGCTCCTTGCATAATGCCTTCCTCTGAAACGGTACTTACAATTTATTTTCAATATTCACTGTACCCAGCACAGTTTATAAGTGTACATTCTGTTTACTGTGTTTTTGTTGCTGTTGATGTCTAATAGACGGAAGGAAACACAATGTCATGGTGCCTTTACACAATCTTTCTTCTTTTCAAACTTGTGCATATAAGAGAGTGCATTGCTGCATTACCAACATTATCACCTACTGCCTCTACTTCAAAAGCATGCCATTCCCAGCTCCAGAGTAGACCCAAATATGACTTGTATTAATGTTACGGAATCAAAGGGATAAATGATTTCACACTCGTTCTGATGAACCCTACACTACCCAGCTCAGCGTTAAGAGAATTCAGAATCAAGGCGTGCTACAGCATAAGGAAAAACGTTCAGAATAGGAGGAGGGGATATGTATTGCATACTGAGTGTCAGGTGAGTGGGCTGATAAGCGCAAAAGAGAAACAGGTAGTAATTAAAACTGTGAGTGTGGTTAGCCCAAGGGCTCCGATCTGGCCGGCTTAGTGAAATATGTTAATTTTATTAAAAAGAATAGAGTATGGCACTACATTTCACCTTCACTCCTATCCTAAGGTCATTCATTACCACTCCACATTTCTCATTTATCATGCACTGCAGACACTGTCAGAAGTGAGGGTGTAGAAACATCTGCAGTCCTTACCACAGGCAAAGTAAGGCAAAGGTCACACTGAAAGGAAAGCAAGTCAATTGCATAATTATTTAGTATGTTGGACCAATTACTGTGATGCACTTTTTAACAATGTGTAAAAGGTCCTGGCAGAGAAACTTTAAAGGTAGCAAGAAAAAAAAAAAAAGGAATAGGGAAGGAAAATCCTGTTACATTTTAATGTAACTAGATTCCTGTCATGAGGGTTAGTGAAGAAAAAACTGAATTAAACATTTTATTGACAAGACATCTTGCATACAAGGTCTCCTTAATCCCCATTTGCTCTTGTACCCAGGTTTCAGAATACAATCTGCTGGTAAAAGCATAAATGAAAAAAATGTCTGCCAGCTTCTTTCTAACCTGGCAGTGACAGGTAGTTTAGACTCAAACACAGAACAGAGAGTGCTCACATTGTATGTGTGTCATGAACATATGCAAAATTTGCTAATTAGGCTCACAGCCATGGTGGGCTCTCCTTCCATACCTCGCTTCCCTTCTCTCACATTCAATTAACCGATATGCAAGTTTATCACGTCTCCGCATTGATTCTATCAGGCCGAAGCTTCTTTCGCTGTAAAGTACCAGACTGAAGTAAAAAGAGAATTTACACTAATGAACTAATTCACGCATGGAACCTTTTCACGGAGAATAAAACCACTGACTCAATTTAATTACAGCACTCTCTCCACCATAATTGAGGTTTGTTACGATATATGAGAGGCTCCCACTAACCACACATGCATTCTAGATAACTGCTAAGCGGATGTGTGAAGGTGTGTTGCTGTGTGATTGTATGTCTATCTGTATGCGCTTGTGTATCTGTGTGTATACTAGTAGACTCTTTTATATGTGCATTAGCCCTTCAATACGATTAGGGTTGAAGTGACAGAAGCACCGTGGATTCGACGACCTTCGCGATGCTATAATTCCCATATCAGCACACAGCCACGCCACCCCACAGATGGACTGTGGGACTATAATCAACCTCTAAGAGCTTTAAACAGCTCTGGAGAATTAGGTGCAATAGGTCCTGTGTGTTTAATATCCCAGCCGCTCCTATCGCTCACCTCCCACTGCATCACGCCGGTGTCGCACTAGCTGGCAAATAGCTCAGGGGATACAGAGACAGCCGTGCGCATGCTTGTGAGTGTGTTTATGTGTGTGCGCTTTTGTGCTTGCATGTCTGTGACTCTTCTATGCTTAGCCATGCATTTCAGTGGCATCATATAGTAAGGGAGTTTAGCATTACAATGCATGTTACAGGGATGAACGGCAGATAAATAGGCTTGATGGCAGCATTGGATGGGTCTTGGACAGCTTGTAAATTGGTTTTGCCTTTGCTGAAAGAATCCCGCAGTCGTGTGTGTGTGTGTGTGTGTGTGTGACAGAGAGAGAGAGAGAGAGAGAGAGAGAGAGAGGGGCAAGTATTAAAATAGGTGTCTTACTTATCAGTTAATATAAATTGTGTGAACCCATCATGATGTGAATGGCCAGAGGTATCAGGTTCACACTGGTGGTTGACAATCGCACAGAGGCAGACGGAGCTGAAGTGGATTCCTATTAAACTGGAGATATAAATCCATTTCTGAAAGTCAAAATCTCCCTGACCGACCATAAATTGTGACATAAATATAAATATTTTGAAGCCTTTTGTTTTGATTTGTATTTGTTTAATACTGAGGAGGAAAAGTGGGCCTGTAGTATAAATTGTAGTGGTATATGAATTGCAATCGGTAAACCCACCTATTCTACAGTCTATTGTACAGGTGTGTGTATGTTCAATAGATTGTATAAAGTAAGTGGACGGATTCTGATCTGCCCTTTTTGAAGCCACGGGTTGCCCCTTATGGTTGTCGCCATCTTGGAGCCAGGAAACATGCTGAAAATAATGGTAGGTTATGATCTGATTTAGCCACATATGGTTTTATTTCAACTTAACTCACTGGATCTAAGTTAAACTACCTAACATACAGTTAGTATTTCCCAGTTTCCCAGAAAAATCTCAAAATGTATAGACTAATAAATTACATCAACAACAGCAGCAAACTGGATTAATTGAATAGTTTACAGTTGTTTCATTCGTCTCTCATCTGTTGCACTGAAGTCATTAAGCCATGTACAGTGCCATTATTTATGATTCCTCTATGGGAAATGACCCAATTAACTGCCTAATTTGTCATCTGTTGAATAATTTTGTACTTAATTCATCATATTATACTATTTCTCAAATGATCTAATGTTGCAGCTGAGGCATACATTTTTGAGACAGCATGTTGCAGCAAAAATATTTCTGTGTTCCTACAGAAAAGTCAGTTTAAGCTCCAATCAGGTTTTTTTTTTTTTTTTTTAACCAGTGTTTGCTACGCTGCAGGGCCATGCGGCGCCCTACAAACATTTCAGCTTTTCTCATTCTCAGAAGTTATAATTCCACCTCCCGAGAGAAAGATTAGGTGAAGACATATTTGGCTATCTTTGCCTCTCCCCAAGCGGTTAAATATACCCTGTAGGCAGTAGGTATGACTCAGCCCCTGACTGCTATCTCAAATCGATGAACCAACATGACAAAATCTCTATTGACAACCTGTGTCCTCTAAACTGATCACTTACCCATCAGTGTATCCAGGCCAGTCTGCAAGTGTCAATGCAGGGATCCTCATTTGCCCAAACAAACCCAGTGCCAGTGCAGGACAAGCAGTGTTTTCATGCCTCTGTCCTCTCCCACTGCTTCTACCAAAGAGCATAAGTTGACCACAGCACCATGTGAAGGACACTGTATTGGGTTCCCAGTGCCCTCCATTACAAAAAGGTCGACGCTGACCGAAAATGAAACGCGCAGTGTGATGTTAATGAAAAAAAAGCAGTGCTTTAAGTGCAAATTCTGACAAGTGTCTGACAAGCTCATCAGAGACACTTCTCCAGGCTTTCTAATTAGTCGTGTGATTATAATGTAATGATCTGAAATAACTTTGAGGACAAAGCTCACAAATGGCAACCCAATAAGCTGTCCATTTAACTGAAGAATCAATTTGTTGACCTTTGGGTTTCATTAGTCCTCTCTGCTTTTACAAGATCATGATAGACCATATGACTTTCACATGTCATTGGGACTACATACATCTGAAGAACTGAGAAAGGCGGAGAGGGATGGGGGGGCATGAGCTTAGTGGGGTTACAGTGCAGAATGGCTTGTATGTAAAGGTGCATGTGTCTGTGCAAGGCATGTGTGTGCATGTGTGTGTGTGTGTGTGTGTGTGTGTGGCATCTTTAGGCTTCATTTGTAAAAGATCTGCATTTGCCCTGTGGGGGGTCTAAAATTACCCAGCAGACAGTGTGAAGGATCATAAGAGAAACCGCTGCAACTGTTACACCCTGGAGAGATGAGGAACATCAGAAGAGATGCTCTTCTGATCAACTACATCAATAGCTGCTTCATTTACTAACAGCAACTTACAGAGAATTTCATACTGGGGCATCTATCAGCAGTGATCACACATTCAAAGGTTAGAGAACAAATATAGCAGAGAAGAACACTGCTGGAGGAACTGGTGGGGAGGAGAAGGAGGAAGGATGGATTTGGCATAGAGAACATATAATAGGCCTCAGAAGTCCCATGCAACATGGAGCGCAACTATTAGCCAAATAAAGATTTCCACGTCAAACACATTTTCTTTATGGGGAAAATCCATAGAGGCTAATCATTCCCATCATGATCTGTGATTTAAGATATGTTTAAAACTTGGGAATCTTTATCTATACATTTCTCTTTTAAATGGGTTTTGATTAACTGCATTCTGCTGCTGCTTTATATACAAAGTAGTTACTTTGTTAAGAAAAATCTAATGTGATGGCACACATTATGTACATCACTGAAGGATTACCTTTGACTGGCGTTGCTTTTGCCACTATTCATTCAAGTTTGCTACTAAGACATGAAAATACTTGATTTACAAGCATATACATGTGTACAAAATGGTAAAAGTATAAAGCAACATAAAAAAACAGGTGGATTTATTTGTTCAAATGCCGACTGATATGCCCTGTGTGTGAAGTCATAATTGTGTGATGGGTCACAGGGGCTAACCATTTAGCCGTTAGCAATTTGATCGCTATCAGATTATAAAAAAGGTGAGTAAAAATCTTTGTTTTTCATGTACGAACAAAAATCCAAATGTTATAAAGAAATTATTTTGAAGGTGTTGGGAAGAATGCAGTCATTTCTCTCACAGATGATCAATATTATGATGCAGACGTCTCGCTAATGCTAACAAATCAGCAACAGTTGACGACAAGACTTCTGAGGCCTGTGACCCACATATACTCATACATAGAGACATACCTCAAAACCCAACAAGTACATACCAGGCAAAGGTTTATCCCAGCATATTAGTGCACAGCACAAGAGAGTATAAACACACACACACACATACAAAATTCACCTTTGCTGTATCAGTCATCTAGCAGATAAAGACCTCCATGTGACAGTAAATATCACAGACCCCAAACCAGCATTTATCATTCATAATTGTTATGATTGTTCAGTGACACCTACCCAACTAGAAAAGTCAAATTTGTGTGTAAGCAACAGTCACACAGGCATGCATATGAACAAACACACCACCTAGACTAAGAAAGAACATGAGAAAGGGAAAGTGAATTTACATACTTTATCTATCAGTTAAAATTCTTTTTTTTAATTTCTTTTTGCATTCTATCTGCATGTTCTCACAATGCCCTTGCCTTTTATCATGCGGTATATTTTTTCATTATTTTAATTTTTCATTTCATATTTTTCTCCCCTCAGTGGAACTCTTTGAAGGCAACCCCCACAGGCTCCTATTAGTACACTCTGTGTGAGAGGAGCGGAGAGGAGAGGACAGCAGAGGAGAGGGGAGAAGGCAAGGTCTGATGAAACTAACTCCTCTGTTGGCCAAAGAGAGAGCGATGGAGAGGGGAGGAGGAGAGGAGCGCAGGTAGACAGAGAGGAGTAGAAAGAGAGTTAGGTGAGGAGGAGGCAGCTGGAGGTGGCGATGTGGATTTATAAATGGTCTTGTGTACTTGAGGTGTCGATTGCTCCACTGTCATCATGCTATTTGTTATTTGTGCCGTATTGTGGTTGGTTGTTTTGTTTGGAGGAGGACTTAGATCCTTGAATGAAATAGGTTAATTGATTGTTGATTGCTTTACACCCTCAGGTTGGGCTGGGTTTATAAATAGAAGTTTTAATAAGCGAGGCTCCAGACTGAAATGTCAACTTGTCAACTCTTATTCCCCTGCTGAAAATGAAGAAAAAAGAGTGTGGACCTTCTGTTTTTCTGAGGTAAGGAAGCTAAAACATTTTGTTTGAGGTTAGGGTACAGCTTTGGTTAAAGCTCCTGTAGGTAACTTTTTTACTTGGCAGTTAGCTTAGCTTACTGCTTACTGTTTGAGCTTTTTGAGTTGAAATTTCTGGCAAAGTTCCACTCACTCACTCTACAGCAGCTTTAAGAAACACAACAGGTAAATAGGACAACTTGCACTAAAAATGTATGTTTCGCTCATAGTAGAAAACATCTTGGCATAAGTTGGGAATCGAACCTTGCTTGCCAGAGTGGAAAGCAAATGTACACCACCCTCACCATGACACCCTGACCTCCCACTGTAGTATATAAAGGTCAAACTACTGCCTGTTCATGATTAAAATTTATAATCATCATAAAATCCTTCCCTGGTAGGGAAAGGTGTGTCTCTTACTTTATGTGCACAGAGCATGTTAATCAGCCTTTTAAGACAGTATTCTCATTTCCTCATTTCATGAAATTTTGGAAGAGCAGGCATTTTGGGGAAACTAAATGTGAAGAATTTTGAAAAAAAAAAAAAAGTGAAATAAAAAAATTCCATGTCATGATTATTTTATTTGGTTTTTGGCATGCATCCAGAACGAAGAGGGAGAGACACTGAGTGAAAAAGTGAGCGAGTCTCTGTGTTCTCTTCAGAAAGATTTCACCAGGCGCTAGAAGCTAGAAGTTCGTGCTTGTTCTTTGTGTGTGTGTGTGTGTGTGTGTGTGTGTGTGTGTGTGTGGTTTATTCTTGCCTTAAGTCTTGTGAGAATCTATGCCCCCCATTGCTAGATGAAATTACACTTCTGCCAACTGCTAGCTGGTAGTCATTATGTTTACTGCATAAACTTTTTCAGACAAAAGTTCAAAGTATTTCTCATTGTTGCCCCCTAGCACCAATTTATTTTGAGTTAGCTCACGTTTCCTCACAGCTATGAGTTACTGCACTACTTTACTCAAAATGTCTCAACGCTTAAACATTGTATAGCAATATTAATTTTGACAACCAATTTTGCTTTCAAGTGATTTGGAAGTTTAGTAAAGCACTTGCCTGTATGTTCTTGAGCTCAGTATAACTATTTCTCACTCAAACAGTAATATTATAAAAATTCAGCTGTCAGGAAGTCTGATGGAACTATTTGTGTTAGCCGAGTGGAATAAATGATTAAATGAATCATAATCTGTTGTCCATTATTACGGTTGCTTGATAAATGGCATTCTTGGTAGAACTGTTGTATAAAAGCAATATCACACTCAAGGTCGTACTGTTATACTGTGTTACAGCACAGCCGTGATTCAGTCGTAGGCACAAGGCTGCAGTATAATAGCACTCCCTGTGGGAAGATGATTGCTTAAATATTTCTGCAGTCATCTGCAATTGCCTGTAGGTTTTAGGGTTCACATTGTGCACATTCTGCTGTGTGCAGCAAAACGTTCTGTGCAAAGTTCCACGTTGACTGGTGTGTGCGGTTCAGAAGAAAACACTGACTTCAGAGTTGTGTTAAACTCACAGCCTGGCTTGGTGAAGAGGAGTGCGCCCAGCTCGGGGACATGACCTCCTTAGAAAATCAGCCATGACTAGACGAGTGCAGGTCTGCATCTAAGGCCTGCTTATCAGAGCATATACCTCTCAATTTATCCTCAT
>OMKZ01018395.1:6653-27382 GCA_900302535.1 Neoniphon sammara | reverse complement strand
AAAAATTATATGTGTTTGTTAACAGTTTACTAGGGATTAGTAAGTGTAAGGATTAGTGGTAGCTAGTGCGACTTGAACTATTTTATAACAAGAAAATACACAGAAATATTCCATAACATTCCTTCTTCCCATGCCCCTAACCCACAGACATGTTTTGAATATCAATAATTTATATTGAAATGTTGCTTTTATATTTGTTGTGTTGGCTTCGTAAATCCCGTGTCCTCATCTATGTTTGAGTCTTTTTATATCCGTGGTGCAGCATTGCAAGGTCATACTATCTTAAAGTCACAATGAAATTGTGACTTTTTCACCTTGTTCGCCTCTTTTCTATATCATAAGAATAAATGAAGAAAAAAGTTTTGTTTTCTTCTATTTTTGAATAGATACCCTTTCTCTTTAATGGGTACCTGGTGGGTTAGGATTAGTAATTGTAACATTTCCGACAGCACGTGAAGACAACATGCTAGTAGTTCTACCCTACCAGGAAGAGGTTGGGATCCTGAAGCGACGGTAGGTACTGGAGCTTGTTCCTGTAGATATATGAAAATTACTCTTCCTATCCTCATAATGTTAACATAACGAACGGCGTTATAAGGTTAACCTTTAACCTAGCCATGATAAGATAATTTTGAATATATTTCTTAACAAGATTCATGTAATTTCCATACTGATGCTTTTTGACAAGTTTATTAGATGAGAAAGCGACACCCACTACATTCTGAATTAGCTATTGAATTATGATTGCAGTGTTTGGCATAACAGTTGTGTACAAACTGTTGGTGTAACAATTACATCGTATATCCTCTTGTAACACCCCAGCTGTTTATGTTGAGGTCACTGCCGACAGCTTCAAAAAGTACCTGTCCTTAATAACTATAATAACTATAGCAGTCCTACCAGAAGTCTTATAAAAATGTCACAAAATGTTAAATAAATAAGTAAATATTCCCCTAGGGACTTTATACTGAGTCACTGCATTGTATTTTTTAATCTTCTGTGGTATCGCAGTGGACTTTTTTGTAGTTTAATCTTTAGTATTGGCATGATATTTTTATTTATTTATTTGTTTGTTTGTTTGTTTGTTTGTTTGTTTGTTTGTTTTTAGGGTACATAGCTTCATAAGGATGCACTTCCTCTACAAAGCACTTTTACAGCCTGGTTCATACAGACTTGTTAATGTTCAATATGGAAATCTTTAACTTGGTCACACTGCTTTAATGACATCAGTTGAGTTTTGCTGTCTCTGCATCCCATACTTTGTAAAATACATTTAACATGCCTCAAAATATATTTCAAAAAAGGCCAACAACTATATTTGTACCCACATATGACATTCATTTGAAAGATAACAGACAACGGGGATACATTTTATTCCTATACTGACAACATATACCTGTAAGTATATCCAAATATAGTTTAGCTCACTGAATATATATCCAAAATGAATGTAATCAATTTGTACATATATTTTTCTGGGCAGACTTTTTGTATATTTTTGAAACACACTGTACCTTTGAACATATTGTGAAGTGTAGGTCACACCCTAAAGACTTAAAGTACAGACTTGTGAAATTCTGTACTTTCTCCCAACAGCAAATTCTGTATATTCTCCCAACAGCAGTCTGGTCACTCCTGGGGATTTTTCCCCCCACGCCAATCACACTGAAAACAAGTGACGAGGCCAGGAAAGGAGAAGAAAACGTTCATCTCAAACAACAGCTACAGCATTTATTTACCAGCATGGACAGCCAGGGGGTGGGAGCTTTGCTGGAGGACTGCCTCAGGGCAGCAAAGGCTCAGCAGCTCGCTCAGCCCAGTGGGGCGGCTAGCCTGAGCTTCTGCAGATACAGAGGTGAGACAGAAGAGGGCAGTGTTGGATTTCTTTTCATGTGGAAGTAGCTCGGGCGAAGCTGAGATGGTGGAGGATCAGAGATTACACGAGGGAATTAAGCTCACATAAGCTGTGCGCACATGGTCTGAAAGAGGTGACTAAGGCATCCGCTAAAAATGGTCAGAGCATCCCCTTTACACAGGATTTATTTGTATTCACGCAATGCTTGTCAATAGTAAAAGCCAGGGCTGTACTCTTCCAGCGCCCACATAGAGTATTTTTCACTGGAAAAAGAATGACTACCAGTGAGAGAACAGGAATGTTCAAATAATGAGTCTTGTTTAGATTTCCACTGCATTTTGATGTCAAATGAGCTCACTGCACAGGCAAATCATTTGGCCGGATTCAAGCAATTTCCCTCGTTCTGCTTTCCTGCAGACTTGCTGTCTGCAGAGTTGGCCTCTCTCCTCCAGGAGGCTGCGGAGATGAAGTGGCCCTTTGTGCCAGAAAAGTGGCAGTATAAGCAGTCAGTCAGTACAAAAGACAAGACCAACCTCGCCGACCTCATCAGCCAGCATCTGCACCAGCTACTGGTAATAATCACACAGCAAAATGATTGTCACCTGTGAGATCTACCCCACAGTCTAGAGCAATAACAGCATGTGTAGTGCACTGCAGAAGTGAAAATTTTACATCAGATGGTTAAATTGCAGCACAAATGGTTTGCTTTTTGACCCGCTAAAAGATGAGAAAGACCTTTTCCCCAATATGCTTTCTGCATTTAAAGGCCCTGTGTGCAGGGGTGATTTAACAATAAAAAGGTGTTTTTTCAGGGTTATAGAGTAGAGTAGCCTTTATTGATCCTCCAAAGCAGAAATTCAAGAGACATTCAAGAATTGAATACGCTTGTATCCTAAAATTTTTTCATGCAACTTCTTGGATATTGTAGGGTAAATAAAAGCGCATTTATAGACATTTCCCTAAAACAGAACTTATCTGTTTGCCATGTTGCCAGGCTCTCCTGAAGGCATCCATCATGGCTCAGGAGCCCCGCTGGGCACTGGCAGTGGTCTTCTTAGTGGACCGGTTCCTCTACTGGACAGATGACTCTAGCCGACTGCTGAAGATAACCAAGCTGCTCCACAGATGCTACCCTGATGCCCCTGTGGCCCCCCAGCTGGTCATACGGCAGGCCAGGGTCTACCTTAACGCTGGTAAGGTGGGGTGGTGTGGGTAAAGAGCATGCCTTCTCAGTCAGCGTTCTCTGGATAAGTAAAGGTCAAAGTACAATAACATCAGATAAACAAAAAGAAAGCACTGACTTCAAAGGTAGTCTTCACTATTGTTTTGCAAATTATAATCGCACAGATACACTCCCATAGTGTGGAAATAAGATATGAGATGGCTTTCATTATTTTGCCAGAGCTATATGTAAGATGTTTTGTCTCCTTATGCAGAAATGGAAAAATGTGAACATAATCATTATCTTCCCCACAGGCAAATTACAAAAGGCAGAATACATACTAAGTAGTCTGATCAACCATAGTGGGGCCACAGGTAGGTTCCTTTAGGTATGATTGCCTTTAATGTTTGACCATAAACCACAAGCTCAATGAGTAAGAAAGCTTTTACATGCAGGTTGTTGGGTGTACCACTCCGAGAGTGACAGGGCTCTTGTGCAGGCCGTCAGTGTTCAAGTGCGTGGATTGATTTTGCAGAAGCTTGGTAAGTTTTCGTTGTTTGGAGAGAAGACACTTAGATTGTGTTTCCTGTACATTTTCTGTACTTATCAACATGGTTCTCTGTTTCAGGCCTGTGGCTGGAGGCTGCAGAGCTGATCTGGGCTTCTCTGGTTGGCTACTATGCTCTTCCTCAGCCTGACAAAAAGGTAGCACTAATGCAACCACTACAACAACAACCTTACGAGCTCATAAACATATATATTTCTTTTAACATTTATTTTACCACAAATACTGTTTTTAACAATCACAGTCAACCACTGCAGGCCACCGAAAAGCCCTACTAGAACAGATGTGCCTTAGTACCCTGGACCAGAGTACCTCACTATACACACATCAGTACACACTATTACAGACCTTTGTTGTGTATGTCTGTGTATTTCATAGGGCATTGGAATGTCTCTTGGCATACTGGCCAACATATTGGTATCTATGAATGATGAAGACTATCGTGCTTTCAGGACTAATCCAGATATCGACTTAGTAAGTCTTATTGATATCATGTGGCTTTTATTTTCTCATACATATCTCACTGGATATTATAATATATGTTAAGTAATGTATTGTAATATCGGTCTGTGTTTTGTGGATCAGTCTTCACTTGGAGACTGGAGTCATCGTCTCCTCTCAGCAGCTGAAGCAGCTAAAATGGCAGTGGTTTACAGTCAATACACTTCACTTTTTGTGTTGACTCATGTGGTAAGTTGTCACAAAGTATCTTATTAGGCTTTATGGTGGTTCTGTGTGGAGGGGAAATTCAATGGAATATATTGTATGTGAGGATAATTAAAGGAGAATCAAGTAATATATTACTTTTAAAAAAAAAGTAACAATTGTTTTTATTGCACTTTTAATTATTCATTTCATTTTGCCACACACGTCTTTCTCCCCCTAGACAACTCAGGGGACCTGCTTGTTATCTTACAGTTTCTCAGCAGAGTGTCCGTCCTCTGAGAGACAATCTTACCTCCTGCAGGCTAGAGAGGCATTTGAAATCGGCCTGCTCACCAAAACAGAAGGCGAACTGGTTACCAGCAAACAGGAGCTACATACCTTTCTGAAGGCTGCCTATTCCCTGACTGTCACTCACAAATGGCTGGGCACCCCTTCTGAAGTATTGACACAGGCAACACAAGCTTGCCAAAAAGCTCTAGCCCTTTTCTATGACTACTGCCACGCCGATACACAAGAGAGAGACAGCCTCTGTGCTGACATCATGTATCTCGTAACCCAAGTCAAGCTGCTTTTGCAGGTGGAACCATTCCCCAATTCTGACAGGGGGTCTTTCATCACCGATAGCTACATAAACATTCAAAACAGACCTGTAAATTTCACTCTGAGCGGTTTCTCCCAGGTGATGGGAAGATTCCAGAAGTATCATGCATCACTGTGTGAGGCCACAGACATTGACTGTAAGAGGAAAAATGACAGGACAGATGGAGCAAGGCTATGTATAACTGCACTGGGGACGACCATTGGTACTCTGAACACAGAGTGTAGCACTGAAATCTACAAAGTGCCAAAGTACACACCAAAGGGAGATCAGCCTCAACAGAAAGCTTCAAATTCATCTTCTACACATCCACCTCAAAAGTTGGAACTGTGTAGCACTCTAGGAAGCACTGGAGACCTTGGCTCTTTGTGGCAGAACTTTTCCTTGAATGGTTCAGGGTCTCCTCGCCCTAGCAGCAGTGGCTACGCAGGGAGCAGTGCTTGTGCCAATGTACCTAAAGCAAATGTAACCAATCAGAGCTGCCTGACAACAGAGGTTGATGATGAGAGCGTGATGGAACACACAGATAAAAACAAGAAGCGAGACAAATCTGGTCATAAAACCAGTGTCAGTTCCCATACCGCCAGATCCTCAATACATATGATTTCCTCCTGCAATATGGGAAGTGACTGTGAGAAATTTGAAGTGATAGAGGCAGCAATAGAGACGGTGGCCAGTGAGGAAGATTGGACCCTTGATGTTGTCAGTGAGTCACTTAAACCAACAGGGACAGTGCCCCAGTCCTTGTCCCAACTTACTCTTCGAACGTCCTCCAGCTCGCTCAATGACAGTTTCAGCTCCCAGTCATCATGGGAGAAAATCTCACCTTACTCACACTCCCCCACTAACAACAACTGTCATCCAACTGGACAGTCAAAACCAGGGACCGGCAGTAGCAGCAAGCCACCAGAGTCAGATGAGAGTTTTTCCTTCTTGGAGACACTTGATTCTGAAACCAGCGGTTCAGCCAGTGACCCCAAACCCCAAAACGGCACATCTGGAGGGGAATTCACAGCCTCATCCAAGCCTCGGCCTCTGCAGAGCTTTGATGTGGACCCAAATGCAGAGACTGAGATGGATTCAGTTCCTGTTAAGCCAGAGCCTGCTACCAAGAACCCTTACAAAACTCCACAACCAAACCTTGAGCAATCTGTCCCAGAGCAGTGCGCCTCCACTGAAATCTCCTCAGAGAGTTCATTTGAGATGTTGGAGGCAAAAGAGATTGGACACCCACGTACCAAAGTCTCCTTGATTGAAAAAGTGAATCTCCCAGACAAAAAGAACCCCTCATGTTACAGCTGCCTAAAGCATAGTATTGCGGGTAGTGTTGTCCCAGAGAGACAGTATTTATTGACGCAGCAGGACTACAATGCCCTCTTGGCCGGGGTTTGTCATGAATGTCTGCTGAAGAGGTTGCAAAGTGACAAGACTCAATTCAAACTCAAGAAATACAGAATTGCCTACAGTAAGTTCTAAATGTTTTTTTTTTTTACATTATTTCTGTCTCTGTCCACCATAAATATTTTCTTGGCTGGATGAAATGGCCTCTGAAACAGGTTTTAGATCATGCAAAATTAAAACTTTCCTTCCAAACTGGTATGAAAGACTTTTTGGTAGGTTGGAAACTTTCCATACCAGGAAGCACACACATGTATTCACTAGTGAAGGAAGGAACAATCCATTGCAGTTGTCTGCTCATCCTTGTGTGTCATTTCCACTAGGTGCTCTCCATTTGAAGTTCTCCAGGGCCACAGGCCTGTGGACAGCCAGGGAGACCTGTGTTTATGTTGGAGATCCAATGGGGGAGCAGGGCAAACAACGAACAGCAATATGGGTACAGTTTTTACACCAGGAGGAGAGGTTAAGCAAGTAGGCATCAGGAATTTCTGAGCGCAAATTGATCATGATTCATTTTATTGTGATGGATGTGGCACAGATACAGCACATGGCTTTGTGCGTGATGTGTTTTCCTCACATTTTTGTCCCAATCAGTTATGTGGGGAAAGACTACTTGAAGCCAAAGGAGATCCAGTTCCACTTGAAAGATGTGGAGAGACAAATGACCGCCCAGTACTATGTGACTGAATTCAACAAGAGTCTTTACGACAAGGATGTCATGGCTCAGATCTTCTTCATTCCCTCTGAGGCACTACTGGTGAGGCTGAATCATAAGACAAAATGAAGAAAATGTATTTGGCCATCACACAAAAAGCAAGGATGTGTTGCTTTCTTTGTAACGTCTACTTCATTCAGGGAGAGCCAGGAAGACAGATGGTTCATTAAAATTGATTACTTCATTCGTCAAGATTACTTTAATATCACCCACATACACATACACATTTCTTCAGAGTTGGCAAACTGTAGGTTTGCCTGCAGCAGCCTTGTAGCAGTTTTGAGTGTAGTGAAATGTCATAAACCAATACACCCTCGAGTTGTCAGCTTACCCTCTCTTGCCATTACTGGAGATTGAGCCAATATCCTTCTGGTTATTAGGGTAGAAGGTACTCCGAGTTGTGAGAAAGGGAAACTGGGAAATTGATGAAACAAATAATAGCCTTGCATCTGCTCTGTTGATAGAAAATTATGCTGTCCACCTCCCACCCCTTTGTAATAATGCAAACACTTATTTGTCATTACAAATTTGCATAACTATAGCATAATTGCTTAGTTACAATGCCAAGGAATATGCATACAAGTCAAAACATCTGTCAAACATCTCATTTGTTGTTTTGTTGAACAGATCTTGGATGGGGATCAGATTGTAGGCTGCATAACAGTGGAACCCTACATGCTTGGAGACTTTGTCAAACTCACCAACAACACTGTAAAGAAGGACAAGAGATTCCAGGCCACAGACTACGGCATTGCCTTTGGACATTTCACCTATCAGTTCTCTGACTGCCAAGAGGTTGTTGTGGACCTACAAGGTGTGTCACTGATTACCTAAGTCACTGAATGTGTGCTGAATTTTCCCCATTTTATGTTGTATTTATGTCATATGGGAAAACTGTATATATCACTGTATAATACCACTTAGTAACTTAGAATTTGGCTGTAGCCCACAATTTCTCCAACTCTTTGAATTCTGATGTCATCAGTGAAGAAAGACCTGTTGTCAAGTGTAGAGTAATGAGAAAGTAACTTCATGTCAAACAAACCAAATCAATGATTTTCCTCTAAGTCTTTTGTCCACAGCTCTTAAAATGACATGGCAGGATGCAAATACAAATCCTCCCTGGATTTTCTTCTTGTGGCTATTGTTGCAATGTTTGCTCTGCTCTTAAAACAAGAGCTGAAATGCATCACCTAATAAGTGCATGTGTGTTAAGGGTGAAAAAGCAAATCAGGAGCAGCCAAAGTCTACAGAAAACTTAAATCATGGCATCTCAGTGGCATCAAATGAGTTTGAATGTGTAAACACCTTCATCACAATAATTATTGCCACATGACATGAATGCAACCTTAATCACTAGTTTGTGCAATTCTTTGAAACAGTCATCTGGCTTCATGTTTTCACAGGGTGGGTGACTGCCAATGGCAAAGGGCTGACCTACCTGACTGACCCCCAGATCCACTCTAGCAAGGCTCCTAGAGGCCCCTCCAACTTTGCTGAAAGAGGCCTCAGGTACTTCCTGGAGGAACAACATGGACCAGAGTGCAATGGCATTTGCCAACTGCTCAAACTGCCCTCAGTGGCTTGACTGTGTCAAGTTGTAGACTTTTGATGTGTGTGTGATTAGCACACCCTCCTTATCAGTGAAATCAAGTGCACACTCCTGGCCGTCCATGGCAACACGGCTGTCCATCCCTGCTATGCTATGAAATATAACAGTACATTGTTTCCTCAAGCATTCCCGTTTCAATCATATCTTTGGACTTCAGTGAAGTTCCTCAGCAAAAAAAGCCATCACTGCAGTGAGCCACTGAACTTTATATTTTTCCCTCTTAAAACTCTAATGTGACTGATTGAGAATGTTCTAATGTGTGCATCAGAAAATGCTCTGAGATTGAACCACAAAATAGTTCTAGTTGTCTTTTTGGATTAATAGCTTACAGACATTCTGTAGACTCAGAAATACTTTTATAGTTGCAGTTACCTTTATTTGAGACATGAATGTCTTCTAACAATGACTGAGAATGAAATAGGATTACAGAAAGACCTTCACAGTAACAGTTACATCTGCTTTGAATAATAAAGCGTAAGCACTCTTTTTTTGTGTGTGTGTGCAAAAATGTTTTAGTTATCATCAAAAATGCTAATGCATTGACTGTGTGACTAATCTGTGGTCTAACTGGTCTTCAAAACCAAAATTAAAAAGAAGGACTTTCACAGTAACAATCACGTCTGCTTTGAATAAAGAAGCGTAAGTTTTCTGGGGGTTTTTTGTGTGTGTGCAAAAATATTTTAGTTATCATCAACAATGCCACAGACACCGTGTCACAGACTATAGTCTGTGGTCCAACTGGTTTGACAGAGTAGGAAGGTTGTTCCTCATGGCATGCAGAGGAGCCACAGTGACACAATAACAAATAATGTGGAATGTAAAACTGCTTTAATAGAGGCACTTTTCTTCATCAGAGATTTGCCCTGCTCTCAATGTTCAAATCTACAATCTAATCTACAATCTAATTTACTGCTTCGTCCTAATATCAGTCTGTGTCGGATTTATACTGTATTTACATTTCCACTCCAGTTATCTACAGATATTCCTTGCATGTAGAAAATGATCCAGTGGAAATAACAACACTGATAGTAAATTGTAAAATGCAACAGGTAGCACATTAAGGGAACAGGCAACCTTATTTTTCAGTGCATAATGGGTCCATAATGGGGTCAAGATTGATAAAGTGTCAATATACCCAGTGAACCAAAGACACTCATTGTATCAATCAAAGGAGTCATAATACAGCATGGAGGACAAGTCACTGATAGGGTGACACTTTTCCCAAACCTTAATACACTAACTGTATGGTTCTTTGGCCTTTTGGTTAACTTATCCAATAAATAATAACAACAGAGATAGCAAATCTCTACATTTTTCCAGTAGATCATGAATTGTTCCATTCTTACACACTTAACTACTTATTGTGTTGAGTGATTCTATTCCATTAGCATTATCTCAAATGTGAGATTTGTCACAGCTGTAAAATTAAATGTAATAAATGCAGTGGTGAAAGGTAGAATGCTGAGTCTAGGGAGTGAAAGAACCACTTTCCCTACTATGTTAGAACTAGGTTGTAAGAGAAACAATGCTAGTGAGTTCAGTAGACTTATGCAATGAGGCAAGAAGCAGCAAACAGGTGCAGCAATCAGGTGCTCAAGTCAGGTGACAGCAGTGTTACACCTCCAGATCATATGACAGTGAAGTCACTGTACTTGTGATCTTTGCCACTGCCCCCACACACAGTCCAGTACTGGTTTTGTTAGCCTCCTTCCTTCTTCTCTGACTAT
The DNA here is from genome assembly GCA_900302535.1 of Neoniphon sammara. Taxonomy (NCBI): domain Eukaryota; kingdom Metazoa; phylum Chordata; class Actinopteri; order Holocentriformes; family Holocentridae; genus Neoniphon; species Neoniphon sammara. The sequence continues at coordinate 17,084 of OMKZ01018395.1, read as the reverse complement.
AAACAACATTCTTTACCTCTGACCCACTGTACAAAAGCCTCAAGTCCACGCAGTTTAATTGCACGTAATTCTTAGGTTTTGAGTAACTTTTATAAACTTGGATAATCACAAGGTAATGTATTTTTTTTACTTAGGTATTTATTGACTGATTTTAATTAAAAAGCTTTGTATTTTAGATTACTATGTACTTTATGACAGTCTGTCATAGCCTCTATTTAGGACAGCTCCTCTTTTTAGGAATAGAAACCTAGCAGTTTCACATGATTTATTAGGTCTTTTGCGGCGTCTTATCATGATATGATCCTGATAACAAAAACTCTGTAACCACAGCATGGAAAAATGCATTAACCTCTGAGGACTTGGATCTCATAAAGGCTGATGGTGTTAGACAGAAAACCCGGAAGCTGACTTTGTTGTGGAGCCGCAGCGCCAGGGTTTATAAGGAACTGACTTCCTTCTCACATTACAGTAGTTTTGCTGTGGCTCGGGAACAGAAGCGTGGAATCACAAAGGATGAAAGCATTTGTGGTATTAATGTGCCTGTTGGCACCAGGCTGCCTGGCTCAGAGGCCTCATCCATGCAGTAAGTAAAACAGTAGAGAGAGAATGGATGTATTGAGGAATAAGATACTGTCTGGCTTTGCATTGTCCTTGTTTCACATGCATATATATATACAAATACAATATTCTGGATTAGCAGCCAAGCCCTATATATATATATATATATATATATAAACTTTTTAATTGTTGTTCACGTACTGTGGCGATTTATCAACTGAAGTAAATAATGCAATTTTCCAATCAAACACATCTTTCTTGTTCACACAGGAAGTCCTCCACTTTTGTCCGGAGCCCTTACTGTGGTGAGTGTTTATTCATTAACAGTTTTAGTGACATGACTCAGCATAATTAAGCATAGTAGCAGAGTGAAAGAGGAAAGAGTAAAACTGTAAATCACTCACATCAAACTGTTCTTTTCCCAGTCCACGCAGAATGAAAAACTGTGGGCTTATGCCAAGTATGAGTACGATGCCTTGGGACAGCGGATCCGCCTCAGTGAGCTGGGAACTTACCTGAATAAGTCATTCACATATGATGCCCTCCTGCTCTTCAGAGAGGTAAACAAAGCAGTATAATGCACACACAGTGAATCCTAAATATTTCCTAATCAAAGATGGAAAGAGCACTGAAATATATTTTTCTTATTCGAGTAGAAGTAGATAAGTTCACCAAGAAGTACTTACTTGCTAACGTTTGAATGCAAATTGAGGTTTGGATGGACATGCTAATTTAGAAACCATTCAGATGGAATATTAAAACAGACATCATAAAATAAGTTTATGTTCTGTGCTCTTAGTGCAAAGGAGCAGAGTGTCTTTGCAAATAATGCACTTTATTATTTGCAAATGGTGCTTGCCAATTTAATTGAATCTGTTATTTATTTGTCATAGTTTGAAGAGTCCTTCTTTGGCAATCACATCAACACAGCTGGAATATTTTATGGCGGATAAAGACAATCCAAAATGAGTGTGTTTTTCTGTAAATGACAGAACTTTTTGTAGTCACAGTTTATACTGTATGTCCAAATAAAAAAGTGGTCAAACAGAATTTAAAATCCAGAGTTATATGAATGGTTAAAAAATAGAGAGTTACTAGAAAACAGTCACAGTCCCTGCAGCAGGTCGTAAGTATTTACTTTCCATCTCTGTTCCTGAACATTCATTTTCAGTCTTAGTAAACTGAAGTGTGCAGTGCCTTCCCAAAGTATTCAACACCCTTGACTGTTTATGCATTTTGTGATGTTTAAATCTGATTTCAAAATGGGCTCAACAGACCTTTTCATTAGCAGCAGCTTTGACATGAAATAGCAGGTAAACACAGGTGTTACTAATGACCTTAATTAAGGTTCTGTCCCATTTAAGTGTAGCAGAATCTTTCCAGTCTTTCCCTGGCTCTGTGAGACCTAAATGGAAGAGAACCTTCATTAATGACATTAGTAACACCTGTGTTTACCTGCTATTTCTTGTCAAAATGGCCTCTGTGAAAAAGGTCAATTGTGGGGCCTAAGGATGGCCATGTCAGTCTCTCCATACGTCCATCTGTTCAACATTTAACTCCTAGGCAACACAAGTTAAATGTGGGACTTCTTGATCCCTCCCTCTAGCGCCACCATCAAAAATTTGTCTTGTTGTAGATATGTCAACATCTAGTGGGTAAATTACCATGAAATTTGGTGAGTACATTCATGCTCCTCAGAGGCTGGATCCTATCAATGTTGGTGACCTTATGTCCTTTCCTGTACCGCCACCTTTTGGAGTGTGTTAGCAATCCTAAAACACTCCTCGTTTTTATTTAACCTGTGAACTGGTAACCTTCTAACATATCATCTAGCACCACCCACTAAATGTAAATACCCAATTCTCCCACATCTTGCTTGCCAATCATATACACAAAAGCAGGGCATCAACAGTAAAGTGCACGCTTGTTTTATCACTGATCTGCACAATTTATTATGGTTCGCTTTGTATGGATTATTTCCAATCATTTTGATTCAGGCTGCAGTACTTCAAATACATCAAGAGCAAAGGGCCTGGAAAACTTTGATTAGGCACCGTCGGTGTAAAAGTCAAATGTAAAATACCTTTAAACATGTCTGTATAAGACAGCAAAAAGGACAATACATTTTTTTTGTCGTATGTATTTTGTCCATCAGGCTGTCATGTACGAGATTGATCAAAATGCACGGAAATGCACAAAAAGGCCTCTGAAGAATGACTTCCATCCCATGGAGATCCCAAAGGATGCTTCTCTGCTAGGCCAGTCTGTGCTGGGCAGCTCCTCTGGACCTGGGCAGGGACTCCTGGTGAACACCTGGATAGGAGATCTGCCTCAAAGTGCAGGTGACAGCAGCCTAAATGATGGTAGTTTTTTTTATTTTGATTGATTATATTGCTACCATTTAGCAAGTCAGCTAGATTCATACAAGGCCTTAAAGGAATACTCTGATGTTTTGGGCAAAATACCCTCTATCTAGGTTACCTAGAGCACATCATAACAGATCCCAAAATAACACTTTTAGCACATAAACTAACACAATTAAGTGGATTATTCCAATATAAGAAGTCCTGGTACCCATTTTTTCACATAATTACAATGATTTGTGAAAGTAATATCAAGTTGTCTCTTCTTGGTGCAAGGCCACTATGTGGACATTACCTGCAGACGCTGCCTGTTGGATCTACTTTCCAATTCAAATAGGAAAATAACAAGAAAAGAGCTGTTTAATTTCCTCAAAAATGGGTATTGCAGCTTGTTGTTTTGATATTGGCATAATCTTCTGTGTTCACATTTGTTTATGTGCTAAAAGTGTTATTTTGGGAACTTTGCTGCACTATGGAAGTGAATGGAAAGATACAAACAGTATTTTGGATTAGCAGGGGAGCACAGAGCAGCTAATGAGGATATTTCACCACCATGTGGTCTCATATCATGCCCAGGTGACTATATACCCCAACATTCATCATTTCCTGTTGATGGAGAAGTGACCACACATGACACCTGGATTTCATTTGGTTAAAATGAGCGACAAAATGACAAAACTTGAGACATGTACTGAAGTGGCCATGCAAAGCTTTATAACCACCCTCTGTGTAATTAACACATTTATTTTCCATTTCTGTCCCTCTAGGAAAGTACATGAGCACAGTCACTGAATTTGGATGCATTCCTGTCAGCACCGTGTACCACACTGACGAGTTTGGATGGGTGCTGACAAGGTATGTCTACATTGAGATCAACAGTGTTTTTTATGCTACAGAGTTGTTCAAAAGAGATTTATTCAGTGGGCACCGGCATTCTGAGGGAGTAAAGATCCTACACCCTAATATTTGATTAAAATATTTTCTAGGGAACTGATGTAAGTCTTTCTAACGATAAAATTAGAGCAACTTTGAAAAGAAAATATATTCAAAATATGAACTGCTTAAAGATGAAAAATGAATACATCAAATGTTTTTTGCCAGTGATAGAGAAAAGCCAGTACAGCCCATGTGAGTAAAAGTGGGTAAATACTTTTGCAAACTAGATTTTTCACTACACGTTGATAGAAAAAGAGCATTTTGCTTAGATTTTACACCAAAAAGCCCAAATAAATTTATTACCACACACCAATTGGCCAAAATGGGGTGTGGCAGGGGGCATGGCTTCTCATACAAAGGCATGTATCTTTCGAACGGATTAAAAAAAAAAGCATCATGAAACTTGGTGAAAAGGCTGGTTAAGGGGCAAGGAAGAACTGATCCACTTTTCATGCCAGTTGTCCGAAGTAGGGTGTGACAGTGGTTGTGATTAACTTTTGGCGACTATCCAACATGTGGAACTGGCATATCTTGACAAATGCATAGTGTTAGCGGAGGGGTGTGCTTTACTGAGTGCTTTGTAGTTTTAAATTAATTTTGTAGAAAATGTGCAAAGTGAATCGGTGAAGGAGTAAAGCGAATGCAAATCATGCTTTGAGGTGGTTCATTCACTTGTTAATAAATGCACCCTTTGTCTTCCTGTTCTCCAGCTTGTTTGACAATATCATTGGGATTGTGGACCCTCAGGCTCTCAACCCTCCAGATTTCTGCCAGCAGATCGAGATGACGGTTGATGACGGGAAGGAACCAGCGGACTTCTTCAGCTTGTTCACTAAAAAGCACTGAGAGACCTCTTTTAAGGGTCTCAAGCATCAGCATCTGTTTTTGATATTTCACAGATAATAATTTTTTTAACCATTTTGGATGTAAACATGTAATAATATGCATCTCAAGTTGGACAGATCTTTAACAAACTTTGGTTGGATTTACCCACCTCCAGATTGCAATTTTATTACCATATGCACGTGTGATTTGCACACTGCTGTCTACACAGGCTACACTGCATATAAATGTAGGGGACGCAAAGGCCAAATTTAAGGTGTCTGATTTCATTGCAAGAAATTACTTGTAGCCTCAACTTAAAAAATAATAATAATGGATGACCTCTTCTTTGACCAAGTGTACATGAGCTGTTTGACATTTTGGCTCAAACACTGAATAGAATCAAAATACTGCCTAAAATCTGCTTTTTTTCAGACCAGTAGAGCATTGTATTTCAATATGAAAAGCTACTGAAGGCTGACTGTAACAGCATGGCACAGATTATAATGGCTATTATACCTTACTGTTGACACAACAGGGTACGGCCTCAATTTCTGTCAAAAGCATTGAGAACCAATAACTGCCCATAATAAATGTTTGCTTCTGTTGCTGATTTCTTTTTGGGCCGTGTATGAACTTGAATAAATAAGCTGATGAAAGCAGAGCTTGCACAGAACATCACAGCACAAACACAGTCCTCGGAGAGACAAAATGTTCTGATGCCTGTCGCCCCACATCCTGCAGGGTAACTGATCTTTGCTGACTGCAGACTGAACACCTACATAAGTATGATGACAAATGCACAGGGAGAGGAGCTTGGATGCTGCTCGGGGAGATAAGCAGATTCTTGTGATGCACCGTCATTCAAATCCCCCGAACCTCGAAATCTTCCGTGATGTTCTCAGTGGAGTGAATACTTGTGTAAATAAGACGGTGAATCAGAAAAGCTTCAAAGCAATTACATGAGCAAATGGAAAAGGAATTTTAAATAGCTTAATGGGATCAGCACTTTGTTGCACTTTGAGCACCTGCTCCTAAATAATAAATTGGAATGACTCTGCAAAGGAAGACCCGACCTCATTTATGTAAGATGTATATGGGAGGATTTTTTTATTCCATCTCTGGACATCTTGCATAAAGACTGCAAATTGTACAGCTACTTGAAAGTTTTGAGGTTTTGGGTTCCAGGCTTAGGCCCACTTTCCACTCTTGATTTGCCAAGGAAATTTTGAAAGCCAAAATCCCACATGAACATTGAAAAGCTGTGAGAAAAAAGTCTCAGAAGCAGCATGAGCCTGTGGCTCATGAAGTTGGACAGCAATATCAAGAATTTAAGGTTGTGGGTTCAAGCCTGAGTAAGTCCAAAGTAAAGATTCAAACTCCTCCATAGCAGTATGACCCCATCCAACCTTCCAGAGGTCTGTAAGCAGTATGAAGGAGGAAGCCCTGCCTGGCTGAAATTCTACTGACTTTAAGTCTTGAAAAATGTTGGAAGTATTTGGCCATTGCATGTTAATATTAGCATAGTAAAAGATGAAACTTCATAAAGTGAATTCTGTAAGTGTAGCTAATGTTAAAGTTGAAACGAAATTAAAAATGAGTTTTTCATCTTGTTAGCTAGAATACCAGGATATTAGCTATATATAGCTACATAAATTCAGTATACATATATACATAGACTATATGAAACGGTATTTGAGAGGTTTTCTATATATCGTTTCTATATACAGTACCAGTCAAAAGTTTGGACACACCTTCTCATTCAATGGTTTTTATTTTTATTATTTTCTACATTGTAGCTTAATATTGAAGACATCAAAACTATGAAGGAACACATATGGAATTATGTAGTAAACAAAGTGTTCAACAAAACAGAATGTTTTATATTTTAGATTCTTCAAAGTAGCCACCTTTTGCTCTGATGACAGCTTTGCACCCTCTTGGCATTCTCTCAATTCATTCTCTCAATTCTTATGAAACCGGTGTTAGGCTTACAGATCCACATGTTCGGGTCAGGTGATTCAGAGAACATCTTCTGGCCTGTGTCCAAAAATCACATGACACTAATATCAGTTATGAAACAGACAATTGCTTAAAATCTAGTGCAGACTTTGTTAGATTTCTTCCTTAAAGTCAAGACAATTTTATTTATCTAGCACCAATCATAACAGAAGTTATCTCAGGGCACTTTTCATATTGACCAGGTGAAGACCTTACTCAATATGAAAACAACATTAATTACAGAGACCCAACATTCCCCCTTGAGCAAGCATGAACACATAAGCTTCAGTTAATTTGTTAATTACTGCAGATGCATTTAACTCAGTTTGGTCAATCGTGCAGTGCTTCAGCAGAATGACTTGTAGTTTCTTTTGACTTTTGTGTGATTGTATTCATAATAATATTCTTAATATTAATATCCATGGGTATTTACAGAAGTAGAGTAAGGTTCTGCTATCATTCACATCAAAATGTGATCATGAAACACATATATAGAACAGATTTTAACATAGATTTTATTTTATTTTGCATTTTTGCTTTTATTTTAGTAGTTCTAAGTAGAGAAAGAAACTAGAAAGACTGGGGGAGAAAGCAGGGGATGACGCTTTATATAAAAACAAAAGCGCCCGTACCATTGGGGCCTGTTGCAACTTTGCTGTAATGGGACAAGAGTTGCTAGGCTACAGTGGAATCGAAGAAAACCTGGAAATGGATGTAGAATTGGAGTTGAATTGGCGCCACGCTTATAAGGAAGTGACTGAGCTCTCCTGCAGCAGTGTGTTTGTTTCCCTGAGCAGAGGAGTGTGTATGTGTGTGTGTGTGTGTGTGTAATCACCATCAGAAACCATGAGAGGCCTTGTCCTGCTGATGTGCCTGACACTGGGATGCCTGGCGCAGAGACCTCAACCATGCCGTAAGTAAAACAACAGCGATGTTAGAGGATGAAGTAGACATGTTTTCTTCTGAGGGATGCTTAGCACTAGATATCTGTTCAGAGCATGTTAATCATGACTAAACTATTTGTTACTACTCAGGACTACATGGCAACCAGTAGATTGGAAAGTGCCAGATGACAACAATTGTGATGTAAAATCTTGATTTAGATTAAAAGAATAAAACACTTGTTTCATTTTTAGAATCCCCACCTCTTCTGACAGGGAGCTTTTCTGTGGTAAGTCAATCCACAAAAGTCATTTGGCTACTGTGTAAACCAAAATCAATAAAAATAGATCTGAAATGTTGTATGTACCTTAAATAATGAACTGGATGTTATTCAAGGTAAGAATATTATTTCAAGTAATTCGACCACAACCAAATTAACACTTACTATGATGCTGTAAGAAATCTTGTGATGAACGAGTTTGGGTCAAATTTTTTTTTTCTGTTTCAAAGTCCACCCAAAGTGAGAAGCTGACAGCCTACTCCAAGTACAGCTATGACGCATGGGGAAAGCGTATTCGCCTCAAACAGATTGGATCTTATGAGAATAAGACATATCATATCGATGCACTTCTACTCTTCAGGGAGGTAATGAAAAACAAGTGCAGATCACATAAAGTAATGGATCAATGAAATACATCCAGGTTGGAAATTGTTCAGTAAAATTACTGATTGTCTTGTCTCCCTGCATCCTCCAGGGAGTTATGTACAAGATCAACCACAGGAACCAGACATGCTGCAAGAGGCTGCTACATAGAGACTTCCACCCGCTGGAGATCCCAAAGAATGCTACCCTGATGGGTCACGTAGTGCTGGGCAGCTCCTCTGGACCTTGGCAGGGCGTCCTGGTCAACACCTGGGCGGGGGAGCTGGAGCTGAAGAGGAGAGGGAAGGGTAAGAGGACACCGGAGCCAAAGCAAGTGTCACATTTTGTTGTGAGACATATGAAATCTCTCATGTGATTTGGAAGATTTGGCAGGTCATGTGGCGTAGCTCTTGCTCAACATACCGGCTGTTTGTGATTGTTGTCTGTAAGCTGTGCCCTTCCTCTTTTAAACTTGCTTTGCGGGTTGCGCTACCTTCTGCCTCTACGTGACCCACTTCTGTTTCTGCAGCCAAGTACATGAGCACCGTCACTGAGTTTGGATGCATCCCTATCAGCACTCTGTTCCACACTGACAAAACTGGATGGGTCGTGACAAGGTCAGTATTCACATACTGCTCCATAAAGGGGAAATAAATGTATGGCTTTTTTTATCAGACACAATAAGGCTATAGCATGCTTTTTCAGTGAAAAATGAAAAGATAATAAAAAAAAATATTATGGGAATGTGTTCCCTTAAAGGATAATTCCGCCCTTAGATACTCCTACACCTCTATTAATATAGTGTGTCATCAATCGGTGATATTCAATACGTTCAAGGAGTTATTCAGTGATATAGTCTACTTAGTAATTTCCTACATTTCCCAGAGTGCCTTTCAACAACCCCAAGAGAACAGCCACGAAAGTGAGATTTTTTCCCAATTCAGGAGTAACTAAACCCCAAACCTAAATTTCTGTGAAACCTGACCTCTAATGATGAACACTGGGGTGCCCAGTCTTTAATGGCAGATGATGTCATCACCTGTTGTACTCCGTGGGTGATGATGACATCACCCGCCATCAAAGACAAGGCACCCTACTTTTCACCATTAGAGGTCAGACTTAACAGAATTTTGGGTTTGGGATTTAGAACTCTTAGGGAGTCAGAGTCATGCAATGCATGCTGGTCTATTGAGACTGTTGTTAGTATAGGAATTTGTCTATTGAGTGTCAGTCCAAAATGACTCATGTTCTAGAGATAAGATCTTACCCTTTGATTCTGAGGGACTGTTAACACTACTTCTTATATTACATTAAGTTACAAAAACAAAACAAAGCAAACACTCTGCTGTCACGAAAGCCTGACCTACCCTTAAATTGGAACATTCATACTAGACATGTTTGCACCTCGTGATTATTATCTACTTTCCCACACTGGAAATTTCCCTGTTGGTACACATTCCTTCAAACTATGCGATCGCAGTGAAAACAATTTACCTTCTCTGGTTGTTGTTGGTATTGCTTCGCATGCATCATTTCTCCTTATTGTCTTGTCTTCAGTTTCTTCAACAACGTGCTGGGAATCGCTGACCCTGAACAGTTTATCCCTCCATCGTTCTGTAAGGAAGCCCGGCTGAATAAAAAGGAACCAGCAGACTTCTACAGCTTGTTTTCTGAGCAGCACTGAACGCTCCCACCGCCTCCAGCTGTGGGTCAATCATATCTTTGTGATCTTTCATAACTTTGCAACTATGTAAAAATTATTTTACATTTAAAAGGGATCAATATAAAATGTTAAACTAGTGATTTAAAACTGGCATTTGTTTATAAAAATACTAACTTGAGTAAGAGTGCTTTTAGTTCAGTTCAGTTCAGTTCAGTTTGGTTTATTTGTCATGTGCAGGTTAACACAGGGTCAACAATACAATGAAATGTGTTTGACGAGAAAAACAGGTCAGCTCAGCAATAAGAGCACTAGTCATGTATAAATAAAGAACATTTTAAATAAAAATAAAAATAAAAATGGAGAGTTTAACAGAAGTGGAATGAGATGTAAATAAAAGGAAAGGAAATATGTGTATATATATATATGTATGTATATATATATATATGAGAGGCCCCTTGAGAGATAATTCATACTTGGTTTCACACGTAATATCATAATCTCACATGTACACCACTATACTCTCGCACAAACACTACTATACTCTCACACAAACACTACTATAC
>OMKZ01018394.1:6554-28211 GCA_900302535.1 Neoniphon sammara | reverse complement strand
GCCGCTGGCTCCAGCCCCGCAGAGAGCAGCGGCCAGTCGGGGGCTAAAGTGGCACTACAAAGTATTGACAAGCTTTCAGTCAGTCCGGGAGGTGGAAGCCGCCCCGCCGCCAAGACCCCTCGGCAGCTTCAGGAAATTGGCCGTCAGAGTTCGTCTGACAGCGGCATCGCTACAGGCAGCCATTCCTCGTATTCTGGAAGTTTCTCCTCCTACACAGGAAGCCTGGATATTGCCCCCGGGGAGGAATTTGGGTCTGTATTCAGCTTGCCTCCCCACGTAGCTCTAGACCTGAGCCCTTGTACCTGCCCCCCTGTTCCAGGACACGAGTACCAGGTGCCCACATCACTTAGGTACCTCTATGACTCTCCTAGGAGTGTATTACAGGAGGGAAATGGGGCTGCCAAAGACAATGAACCCTCCATGCCAACTAAGGACACTCCCGCCCCTTTAAGCCTCACAGCAGAATCATCAAACAGTGATAACAGCAGTGGCGCAATTTCTGGCGGTCACTCAGACACTGTTGAAAGACAGACGACTGCCGAACACTTACAAGGCCCCTCGGAGAAGATTATGAAATCCAAGGTGGCACCCTCCAACGACAGTCAGCACCCTGACTCCTGTCAGACCTGCAGCTCTGCGTCGTCTGTCTCCAAAACCATCGTGACCATCTGTTCAGCCTGCGGTGGCGTTAAGGTACAGTGAAATATTTTGTGGTGCTCAGACTAAATGTACACTCTGTTTTTTTAGATTTTCTGCTTGTAAAATGTTTCATTCCAGTTATGCTGACTGAATTGTTGCCTTTTTTGTGGTCTCAACAACCTTGTTACAAGGAGCTGTTTGATGCGAGTTCACCAAAGAAATGAACACAGCACTTTACATAAAGTCACTTCCATAACTGCTGGCTTTCTGTTTGCATCTGAAGTTTGTTGAAAAAATGATGAAAGACAGAAAGAAAGTCCCTTTCAAATGGTCCTCTAACCGTGCTCCCTGCAAAAGTGCTGCTGTATAACATCATCATAGCAGCTTGTGTGAGCAGGCCTTATCATCACTGTATCATCTGCTCTGTACCTCGCTGTCAATATGACCTTTGTGGTATTGTGCAGGGCGATTTTGATGCCGCTCTGCGTTTTGTGTCAGAACAACTAACAATCCCACGGCCCATCTGTCTAGCAAGTTGGGCATTCAGCAGCCAATTGAGGCTGACACTGTCATTTCACCCAGCAAAATTAGACCTTGTGAGTGACTTGCAGTTTTTCTTCTTTTTACACCTCTGCCGCTGTTCACTGCAGTATTTTCCCTCAATATTCAGCAGCTTGCAAGCTTGCTTACTGCTGTTTGGCTTGAGAACTGTTTTACACTAGAAACACAGCAGGGAATCCACCTCTGACACAACAGGAATAATAGTTTGTCATGTCAAGCCCAATGCCATGTCTTCCAAATGTGCAGTTTAATTGCTATTATACACATGATATAAAACACAAGGATAGATATTGTTCTTCTAGTAATAGTGTCTATCTGAGCGTCTAGTTTTAGCTGTCTTGGTTTTCTTAGCCAAGGTGCTTTGACTGATGATTACGTCAGTTAGATTTGTTCTTGCTCAGAATTTGTTTGATTTTTTCTTTTCCATTGTCTGGTCTTAATAGATTGCCACAGCTCAGGAGAGACTTGTTTGATTTTGGACAATTTCAGCTGTTCGGTTTTGAGATAAATCCAATTCGTCTGTGATCTGCAGTGCTACATCATTTGACCAGTTTGATGCTCATGAGATCTTTATATACTTTATGATTTAGATCAAAGTATATCAAGTATTTGTGTACTTGTGTTCAATGTGAAAAGTTGAGCATGAGCTGTAATTTAAATAACTGGAGAATCCCTTGAACATGCAGATAAAATGAATTTGAGCCTTATGTCCCTGTATATAAACGTTAGTCATTTCATTGAAAATTCCAGAGCTCCACCTACTGGTAGTGCATTTAGTTATGAACGCAAGTGTAAACACCGTTATTGCTCTTTCAACACAAATATGTATCCTTTTTGTCTGACTCCGTTCCAAAACAAGCTAAGATAAATATTACAGTTATTATTGGTCATTAGTTGGTGGGCCAGGCATGAACAGTGTGGGAGGGCATTTAGCACTTTCAGGCTCAGCAACAGAATCCACCCCTGTAGTGTTTACTGGCTCATATTTAAAGGGCAACTTCAGCCAAAAATATCAATTACAACCAAATATGTGTCCTTTGGCATTTTTCGATATATCTGAAAATGCACAAAATCTCTGTTTTGTCATAATTAACAGTATAAATGCATTATGTGGCACAGATGTCAGCATCCCCAAACAGGTTGTGGTTTGGCTGGTTGTTTCAAAGGGCGTATGGCTGAGAAACCTGCATGAAAAAGCAAAGTTGAATGGAGGAATATGCTCTGTGTGATGCATGCAGTCATCTGCCAGCCCGTTTGGCAGTCACAGCTTTAGAAAATAAACGAAGCAAATCTGGGAAATGACTAAACAAATCAAGCCCTCCACTGCAGGGCATCCTTCAAAACTCTTGCAAAAACATATTCAGGTGTCTGATCATGAGGCTGTTTTTTTACAAGACCAGTTAAAACCAGCTAAGCCTGTTTGCATAAATAATCATTTTTTTTATCTTCTTTATCTTCTCACAGGGGACACCATACACCCCTGCTGCTGGCTCAGTGATACCTGCCATACCAGGTAAGTGTAATCAACAGAAATGTGCATTATGTGTGTCCACACTGCACACAGTTATTGTTGCGAGCCTGAACAGTTTGTATGCATGTTTGGAAAAATATTCATGATTTGCTACAGCAGTCACAGTTTGCAGATGTGGTAGTGTGTAATATCCAAGAAGATGATGTGCATTTCAAGTCTAGGGCAGAACCCAAAGTATGATGAAGACTTTTGCCTCCAGAACATCATGTTTTCAATCCAGCAGATCAAAGTGTTGACAGATTGCCGTGCAGAGCCGTCACTTCCAGGGAACGCAACGGGGCATTTGAAGTAAAGACAATTATGGAGAGCGATGCCTTTCCTGGACCAGAAAACAGCTCAGAGAAGCTAATGGCAGAGAAGAAGGAGGAAACACCTCTGCCAAAGAAAGGAAGAGAAAAATTAGCCAGTCTCTTAGCTGATCTTTTAGGTTACCCAAGCGTAGAGTTGAAGGTAAACAGACTGAATGTGTACGAGTCAATGAGCTCTGCCTTTGGAAGTGAGCTCAAGGTGACACCGACACGTCATCCAGACCCACAGCAAGACGTAAGAACCGTTATTTATGAGAACTGTTTGAAGTGTAAAGGAGATCGCTGCCACCCGCCTCAACGTGTCACACCTGCAGAAACCTACCCCAGCAGCAACAGCTCAATTTTACCAATCAGTGGGCGGAACAGCACCCCTTTTGGACCTGTGCCTTCTGGGCCGTGCACGAAGAAAAACCCGGAACATGAAGTGGCTGCTAATGAGGAGCTGCGCTGTCAAGTTCACGGTCATGGATCATGGAGCGTGGATGAGAAGTGTCAATACAAAGAGATGAATAGTCATGCAGTGTCCAGCGAAGGTAAGAGGCCTCTTTGCCGACTTCTTCAACTGAACTCACCGATAACAAACAAAGCGTCTGCATATCCTTTGGTGTTTTCCTCTTCTGTCAAGTCTGCATCCTTTGAAATGGATTATCTCTTTGTTTCTGTCCTCTTCTTCTTGCCTTTGACTTCAATAAAAAAAAACTTTCCCACTGGCTTATTTTCTTTCTTTGTTTAACTTTTTCCCCCTCTGCAATCTGTGATGTTAGCTCCTTTTTTCCATTTGTTGTGTTGCCTGTGAAATAGAGCTGTTTTAGGGTTGTGAAAAGTACAGGGAATTGAAGTTGCAGCAAGATTCACAAAGTCAGATTAGAAATTATATTTAGGATCTCAACTCTGTTTACATATTTCTATCATTAACAACAGAATAACTCTTTCATTTTGATTTTAGCATTTAAATTGGGTTTTTACATTTGTACAGGAAATGACATGATGTCCACTACACTGGCTGCTGAGTCTTTAACCTCTTTACCAGTGCACAGGATATGATGTAACTATCCCTTGTGCCATTAGCCATGATTAATAAAGCACTTATCTCCACCACACACGGGAACAACAGACAGCAAAGTAATGCTATTTCCAATTCTGTAATATTTTGTGGTCTTGTCAGACCATGAACTCTATTGTTCCCATCCTTAGATCTGCAGGGATTCATGCATTTATACCAGGAGAGCACTTTGGTTGCTTTGGTTCACAGAATGGATTAAAAAAGTATAATGTACAAACTTGCAATATTTTCTTCACTGGTTGTTGCCACAGAAATCAGAGTTTTATTTCCTATGTCTAAAGCATGCTGTATTTTCCTTTACTACCAGACAAAAGGCCAAATAGTAAAGAGGAAAGACGCAAAGTTGATCCTGCTTATGAGATCATGGAGACTCGGGCGCTGGAGAAGAACTCTGAGGTAGGGCAATCCAAAACTCTATAATCCGCTTTTCACTATCAAATGCTCCCACATTTTGACTGTACAAAGCTTTGTGGTCTGAGTTTAGCTGAAACAGTCGTGGAAAACCTGTGATAACGCGGGAATACCTATTTATAGGAATTATGAAGAATTAACATGAACAGCTCGTGTACATTAGTTTTAGAAAGCAGCTTGAAAGCAACAGCTGCAAGCGAAATGTCTGTGATACAACAATGTGAAATTTGTCTTTGTCTCAGCATGTCTTGGCTCTGAGAACTTCTTGTTCAGTGACTTACTCCATGACGTTAAGCATGAATGGATTGGAATAAGCAAGTGGTAAAAGTCAGCAGTGTTTGTGTGATGTTCACCAGCTGCGAGATGAGCTCAAATCATGGCATCACAGTACATTCCCCAAGTATAGTCCCTGAGCATAATACAGTCCACCCCAATAATGTTACATTTCGAGTTATATGTGGGCGAATGGTAAGACTCATTCTGCTCCAAGGCAGCTGTTCACAGCTGCAGCGCTGAGTGGATTGTGTAACAGCTTATATTTCAGGAACTTTTGCTCTTCAGCTAGGAGCCATGAGCAAGGAGGAGTCAAGCAGCATCTCAATGGCGGATGCTTTCAAATGTGAACAGATTGATTGGACCTGTGGAGGGCTCTCAGATGGGACGTGAAGTTGGAGAATTTATGCTAGCAGTTGAGAAATTAAGTGTCGAAGTGGTAGTAAATGTTTCTGAACCACCTCAACCACCTAAAAAGTAGAGACACTGACTACTTGTGAGTCACCTAGTCCATTGAGATTTATTACAGATATTGACTTTTGTGTGTTAGGCTCATAGACTCCCATTTATTTTCATCATCTGGTCCCATCTAGAGGAATGCTTATGTGTAATGCTTATGTGTTTGGCATGTGCAGAGTGCACTGACTCATCACCTGGTTAAAGGAACAGTTGATCCAAAATGCAAAAAAAAAGATATTGTCCTACTTGCCTGTATAGTGCAAATTTCATCCGGATAGTTTCTGTGTGATTTGGCAAAGTTTCCAGACTGCTGCAATCTCCCCTGCCTCCCAGCATCCCAGTACAATGGGACTGGATGGGTATTGTTTTGTGGAGCTCAAAAAAACTCAGCAAGTCTCTCCAAAAGCAGAGTTATAGATATCTAACATAATCCACAGTCCTGGGAGTGAAGAGTTTCATTGGTCAGTGTTTCTTGTCAAAAAACACAGCCAAATTGTCTGTCTTCTCCCAGCGAGTACGAATTAGAGGCGGATAGATTAGTTTGCCTGTGTTCTTCAGTTTCCAGTGAAACTCTTTGCCCCAAGAGCTTTGGATGATGCCCGGTAAGAGCTTGGGAAAGAGCGTTGAGTTGTTGCGTTTTTCACATGTAATTTTCAACAGTTTAAGCTCCACAAAGGAATACCCATCATGCCCCATTGTATTGGGCTGAAGGGAGGCAGAGAAGCTTATGACAGAGTGGAAACCTCACCAAATCACACAAAAACTATCTGTATAGATATATAGTACTTAGGGGCAAGTGGGTAAAATATCTTGCTTTGTATTTTGGGAGGACTATTCCCTTAATGCTCCTAGTTCATGGTGAGACACAGCGCAACACAGTTGCATTTCACGATACCAATTTTCACGCCACAGTAGCTGTGCTTGCAGCGCCTGTCTAGAGTCAGGGATCACAGGACAGAATCTGAAAGGCTTGGGTAAACTTTCTTTAGGATGAGGCGCTGCAGACGATGTCTCCACTGAAGTAAGACGAGGCTCTGAGCCTTCTGTAAACCCCAAATACCAGCCTCTGTCTGGGCATAGTTATGACATGTCCAGTGAGCTGTTGATAAAAAGAAGTCATAATCACACATCTTATGTAATAAACTTGTGCACTGGGTATAGTCATTCACTGTGGAATTTAATCAACAGTACTTGCCTCATATCTTCCAGACAGAAGAAAAGAGCAAGTACGAGCTGATGGGCAGTTACGGTCAGCAGAGACTCCTTCATGAGACTGAAGGTGAGTGAGTTCGCTGATCCGCTGACCAACATAGTTTGAAGGGAGTTGTGCATTCAAGACAGCAATGTTGTTGTTTTGTTTTGGGTTTTTTTATTTCTAGTGTTGCCAAGCCAGTCAAACACACAGAGATAGTTGGAACCAAATGGATTCCTGTGTTTTTTCTCAATGGACTGTTTGTTTTTGTTAAGTGCTCTGAACAATCTCAGTTGAGCCTTGCCACTTTCCAGAAAGTGTGTCCTACCATTCATAGCACGCATTGTGGAAAATGAATAATTTCAACGTGTCAGAAGTGCATCACTTGTTGCTTGGCATGCATGAAATAAGGTGAATAAAAATGGTAAATAAGATAAACAGAGGCTCATTCAGTGATAGTGAATAGTGTTTATCTGAATCTAAACAGAGTAAATGGACTGACAGAAAAAACTGTTCCTGCACGCTGGCTACCTCCTCATAGCACCAATAGCGACTTACATAGCATCTTGTTTACTCAATAATTAAAATTCACAAGTGTTATTATCTCATGCAAGAAAAGAAATCAGCATGTTAATTTATGCTGTGTTATTGTCAGAACTGAATCACATACGGAGCTATAAAGCACACATGAATCACAGGATGTGCTTTGCTGCTTAAAATGCATTTTTAGAAAACCAGGCTGAGTTCAGTGACCTCTCCGTTTCATCACCTATGGGAGACTCACTGCAGTGTATATGGCTGAGCCTTTATCTCTACAACTGCATTTTATGTAACTCCATAAGCTTGGGTTGCGTAAGAGCAGATTGTGTCAAGAGAAAAAACACACACACACACACACAGGTAGTCTAACAGGGAGTGCATTGATGTGTGACAGGATACCTGCCCTGATGTGAGGTGAGAGGACAGTTGTCAGGGGAGGTTTGGCCATTTAGGCATCTCACACTGTGAAACAGGCCCTCAGTCTAATGCATACCTGCCCTAGAAAGTCTCAGCAGCTGTCACAACGTGGCACCAAACACATCAGTCATTCGCATCTACCTGCACACATGGCCTCGGTTTGCCGTGTCTTCTTTCCCCATCGTCCTACCCCAGCAGGCATTTGACGGACAAGGGCATGTGGTAGGTGGCCAAGTCCAGAGCTGCAGGTTTATATGATGTGCAGGTTGATCGTCAGTCCAAACAAGCACAACATTTCCATAAAGTCATGTTAGGCATTGTCAAACTTCATTGTCCTGATTTCACAGTTAGTTAGCAGCCATATGAATGACTGCTGATATCGTCCATTCTAATATTTTGAATAGTGTTAGATGGGACTGTTTGAGTTGTGGTATGAAATTGTCTTTGCACCAAACACTTAAGGTCACGGGCCTTTTGCTCCAGCATTTTCTTCACTTCCATTAGCTTATTTGCAGTGATTCATTCATGGTAGTGATGCATCGATTATTAATTCTGCCAATACAACTGGATCATTTTGCTAAAAGAAATAAATAAACTGAATTGGTTCGACTTTGGGCTGAATTGATATGAAATGTTTTGAATCTAATTGTTCATAAGGACCTTATATTGTCTTGATCGAACAGAATACTGTGGCTTGCAACTTCTTTTGTCAGTTTTTTTGTTTTGTTTTTAGGCAAAATTCTGTTTTCTGATTTTTTTCCACATTTAAGAAGTAATCTTTCAGTATTGCGCATGTTTATTTATAGATATTAAAAGCACTAAATTGAATCGCTGATGCAAATCAGTTTACAAACTTGAACCAAATTGAATTGCTGCCAAAAAAAAAGACAGTTGTTCTTAAATCGAATCACCAGCTAGTGAATCATGAACCAAAATGAATCTCTGCTAAGCCAAAGATTCACACCCCTGGTTATTTACATATACTTTCGTTTCCCATATCTCAACCTATTGCCCTCATATGTGCTTCACCCTGAGCCTGTGTCTTGCATAAAATAAAATGCTGCCTCGGGTTCAATCCGGCGGCTTACTGTAATGTCGGCATACTGGAATAATTGAAGAGGGAACACTGACTTGAACGTCCCCCTCAAAAGACACAGTTGTTATTTTGTGATTTCCTGTCAGACCAGTTGACCTTCCTGAATCCAGGTCATTAAACGTAGCCAGCGATTGCTTCCAGCATCTTCCCTGGAGGCGTCACAGAGTACCAAAATCTGGTCCCTGCCCACCTCAGCAGGGCTCACAGTGCAGCGATGACTAAAAGTCGCCCAGCCTTGGAGCTGTGGGCAAACCCACTGTCGTAATGGCAGCCATTATAAAGCACCACACTACTGCGAGGGCTGCTCGGTGTCTGATCAATTAGGTATCAAGCCTCTCAGACACTGCCAAAGGCTGCACCCACTGACAGTCTGCCGGTGTCTAATGGCTTCTCAATGACTATGAGCGTCTCTTGGGGTTGATGCTTCTGAGCTGCGGGTAATGGGCTCTGGTGCCATTTAGAAAGAATGAGTCAATAGCAGGTGAAACTCTTTTGTCCCCAAATGCTACATATCATCCAGGGCCTGTATATCATTTGTGCTCCTATCTTCACATGATAGTATAGTTACAACATATTATAGCCATACAGAGAAATAAAAAAAAAATTTGAATTTAGGATGTGTTGCCATTAAAAATTATATTGAGTCACCATGAAGTGGTGAGATGGTCTTATATCTTTTCATTTAAGATTTCATTCAGTTTTACACATAGCGTGGCTCTGGTGAATGTTTTAATGCGACAGTGTGTACTGCAGAGAGTATTTTAATTTATAGTCCTCTGTATAATCATTTGGTGCCCATCACAATCAGTTTCTTAGCCTTTAACTCTACGGTATACAAAACTGATCTAGAAAGATGAAATGTGCATGGAGTCACTTATTGCTTTTTTCGTTTCTTTTCTTTTTTCTTTTCTTTCAGTCGATAGCACAGCAGCAGATCCAGGTTTACAAGAGCAACAACCTTTGAAAACCAGAAAACCTTTTGTTATCAGGTGCACAGAAGGAGCATCTCAATAAGAGCTGGGCTCTGAATGTGCACTGGGTTATTTGTGTGTACCGTTTTTAGCGGTGCACACTGCTTAGGGGAATTACAGTATGTGCTCTTTAGGCCCTGTAAGAGCCCTGAATAAGGGAAATACAGTGGGCAAGTGAACATAGGCAGAGTGGTGGAAGTCTCACAAGCACATACTCAAGAGTGCGAGCATGGCATTGCGGCAACTTAAAAAAATAATCATGTAAAACTATTTTTATGAGGACAATATATTTCTAATTTTACTTTCTGAAGGAGGTTTGAGAGACTGACAGGAGTGTCAACATGAATCTTATTTAAAGTTGGCTCTGGAATATCTGTGTTGACGACCTGAAGGACTCAGTGCTGTCACTTTAGACTTGCAGTACTGCTAACTGGACCTCAGTGACGACCTGCACAGGAGCACAGATATAGACTGAAAGGCTTCATGGGTGGACCTACAGTTATACAACAGCCATCATATGAAATCATGTGGTGTTACCAACCTTTCAAAGACCAAAAGCCTAGAAACGGCCCCATAACGTGTTTTTTATGGCAAATACTAACACTGTATGGACAGTAAAACACCATGGTGTCTGAACACTCAATAAGCACCAAATGTGAGTGAAATGTGTCATGTTGGTGGATTAGTCAGTAAGGGTTACCTGTCCAAGTGGTTAGCAATTTGACAAAATAACATTTGAATGCCTCGGTTACATGCAGTCTTTGACTGACTTATTCCTATGAAAAATGTGTATTTATTAATTTGGCCAGTAAACTCATTTTTTTATATATATTTTATCAGCCAAAAAGTTCAGTTCAGACACTTCAATGTACAATCTATTTGAGTTTTTATGCTGACAAGTATACTGTAGGTATCCCTGATAAATATTAGCTATAGAGATATCACCGCTCATAAAATCTGTATTCTGTAGGGAACAACGTACAGTAATCTGAATATATATTTCTTGACATCAGTATTTTGAAGTCTAGTTTAATCCATCCATTGGTTGTGTTTGGGAGTATTTGTAATCAGACAGCGCATCTCTTGTTTTTCATTCATTACTATTCACAAGGGAGAACAAAAAAAAAAAATTATGCAAATTCCTCAGATATTCCTCCGTGTTTTTTTTTCAAGGTCGCTGTTATCTTTGCTGGCATTGCAGATAAAGCTGTAAAAGAAGGTGTTGGAGGTTACATGTCATATAACTGAGATATGCACATATTTTATCCAGGTTTCGCCACACTGTATAAATAAGACATTCAGGTCAACGGCAATCAACCAGCCTGAATGAATTTGATTGTGTACCTCTTTACAGTGGGTAGCTTTTAGGTTTTTGACAGGAAAAGCTCTTTGAGGGCTTCTTGCTGTCACTGGACACCGTCTAAGGACTGGGATAAATCACATGCTCTAAGCACTTTGGGCAGCACAGTGGCTATAATTTGTGTATTTGACAGAAAGGGCTGCTCTGTTAAAATGGCTTGAGGTAACAATTCTTTTTCAGTGTTATTTCACACCTTTTCTCCACTGACTGCAGACCGTTTGATCAATTGCAAAGCTTCTTGAAGCATTACCTATCATCATCCCTAATGTGATACCCCCTAGCAACACCTTTGATTCAAAGCGAAGCTGCTTTTAAAGCCAGTTTGACAGTCACAACAGCCCTGTGTTCTTGAATACACAAGGCACAGACCAGTTGCACAAACGCCTGAATATGCTTTTCAGCAGAGGTTTTTTACATGGGGAAATCTGTCACTGATGTGTCATTGCTTTGCGGACTGGATATTGTTTGCTTGGTTCTTTGATGTTTTCCAGGCTGGAATTTTTTTTTCTTTGAATCAGACTTACAGCAAAAATATTTTTAATAAGTTCAGTCGTCTCGCCTGGACACTGGCCAGTGTTCAAGAGGGATGACTATGTCATCTTATCATTGCGATGGTAGTCCTATAATAAATTAGGTTTTTGCTGAGTAATGAAGTTACCTTTGGGTCAGTAAACACAGCAGAACATTTTCGTCCCAATATGGTCGAGGCACTGGATCTATACATCAACCTCTGCATATAGTTTATAGTGTTTTTGGGGAATTTATAGTGTTGTTGATCAATACCAATGACTCAAGTACCTCACCTGGTGGGCAGATTTCTGTCGTTTGATAAGATTACTAATGCTGCTCTAAACAAATCTTTTTATGATCCATTGATTATTTCTTTGGGTGTTTACACTTTTGAAGGTCTTTGCTTATTGTTATTGTATCCATGTGGCAGAAGAAGAAACCCCGCAGACACAATTATAGACGCATCAAGCCGTCCCCCTGAGCTCTATTAACATGGTGTCACTCGTGCCTTGGTAGGGACGGTGTTTGTGTTCCCACCAGAGGTGCCAGCTCCTGACAGGCCTCGGGGTGACGGTGTGACCTACGTGAATATCCCCATTAGTCCCACATCCAAGAAGCAGCTCAACTACATGGAGCTGGAGCTGCAGGAAGCCGCTCCTGGCACCCGAGGGACTGCCACGCATCTCCCAGCACAGAGTAAGCATCTGAGCCAATTTGTGGAAACAGAAAGTGCTGATCCGACCAGTTTGCCTCTGAAGCCCCGGTGAACTGCTCTAGATCGCTGTGCCTACCGTAAAACTCCCAAAAATGCCCATGCCCATAATTTGCTGCAACAAACCAAGCCTATATTAGAGACAAGCCATCATCAGAGACAGGGGTCATTACTTGTTTTGAGAGGCTGCAGTACCCAGTCTGCCTAAAACTGATAGAGTTAACTGATACTCTGTAAAGAACTGTGCTGCTCAAATTTGTTGTTTTAGGCCTTTAGTTCACTATATCACTGGTATACACAGTGGATGCCAGATCTACATCACTGCTACTACTGCTGCTCATTAATAATAATGAATATCTGGCAGAAATAGTCACGGAGAGCAATAAACTACTTTAACAAAAAAGTTAAGTTTGAATTATAAGACCAGCTAACACCTGTATCCATGGCAACGAGACAATCATGTCAGTGTGTTCCACTATATGAACTGAATTACTTTACTCTTAAGAAAAGTAAAAAGTTACAGTGCAACATAGATTATTTTTGTTGTTACAGCCTAAAACGACTACGGTACTTGCTTTCATTTCGCCACTAAACAGTGCAGAACCAAGTCCATAACAGCAGACATAGCCTAAATAATGACAGACACAAAATCTCTCTTTTAAGGTTTTTGCCTAAGATAGAGGCTACACCATTAAATCCAGACTTTCTGAGTTGCGCTGACCACTTTTCTGACTCGTTCATGCGTGCTCTGCTCATAGTTGTAATATTTCTGATGTGACTCGAAGTCACGGAAGGACCATCTTGCAATCTTGCAACAGATATTACACCGCCATGCAGTGTCGTGCTTTATGTGCTTGGGTAGTATGCCATGTAGCGTCCCTTTGGGGCTTCTTCCATACAGTAATACAACTAAATGATGCAGCTTGGGAAGTATCACAAGCACACTAAGTTATGAACAAACGAACACCTGCAGCTTTTGCTTAGCACTCATCAGTAACACAGAGAAGTAACGAGCATAAAGAGGCTAAAGAATATGAAACAAGTTAACTGCCTCTCTCTTTGATCAGTAATTATGTGATTACTGAAACTACAACATTAATGCTGACTTTACTCTGTTATTGTGACCACAGTAAAACATTACTGTAATAGGAGATTTTCAGTAATATATTTTGTGATATGTTCGTAATGTTATTTTTATTTCAGGCTAGGAAAAAAAAGACTTTACTATTACTTTCTGGTAATTCTGCCTTAATCATACCTGGGTTTTAATGAGGCCTGACCTTTACTCTCACATACACACAACAGTCCCCAGCTCTTATTACAGATCTGACAACTATTTGAGATCCTGTCTTTATTCCAAGTTTTACAGTATTTTCCGATGTTGTATGCATATACACCCTTGTTTTAGGCTCAAAATGCAAATTGTAACTTTTAGTTACAACAAACTACAATAATGATAGTCATTCTTTATGCTAATGAGTTCATTTATAGATGGATATTATCACCCTCTAATAGCAAACGATCTCCAGTTTGGACTGTTAAAGAAAATCCACTCCAGGTTCGATTGGTATCAAGTGTTACATTTTCTGTTTGGATACTTTAGAGAGAAACATGAGGTGCTGTAACTGAAATAAGATAGCATATCAATATCAAAGCCAGGATGAAAAGAGCCTCTAGATACACAATGGCCCTGTAATTTCATTTTACTTAGTCAGAGTTAAGGGAATTGTTCCTGAACGATTGAGCCGATTTGCTCTCGTCTGACTAAATGACAGCTGAGTCCTTGTTATCGGAGACGCCATGGTGGGATGTAATTGCCAGACAAGTCAGCTATTAGCATTATTACCCTCAGGAATATGAGGACCGGTCCAGGTTTGACATGAGAGAGGTTAATATCTTATGTCAGCAATACAGTTAACATCCTGGCATGTGCCGTCATTAATCTGTCACCCGGGAGGAGGGGTGTCCATTTTTGCCACTGAAAGGGAGTCTCAGGGCATTCACATCGCAGCTGTGAATTCACTGGCTCTAATGGGATCATCCTCCAGGGTGTGTTCATGTGTCGTGAGGAGATGGTGTTGATTTCCTACACTATAATGAGACTGTAGAATACATAGCTCAAGCGATTTCTCATGTTGAATGTCATCGCGTGTTCACAGCTCACAGAGCGTAACAAAGTGTTACACTTCAGTGACACTCACTCAACAGCGCGGTCATTCTCCTTCTGCCATAAATCTTGACATCTTGTTTATTTGATGTTCACACAAGGCAGGGTGAGAAACAATGGCAGTGGTTAATGGTAGCAGTGTGCATAAGTCCTGTTTATGGTATGGGTGAGTTGCATGTAAGAAGCAGTCATGTTGACAGTGAAAGCCTCTCTGTTTGAACTCTTCACACTTCATGGAGGTAGCGTAAACGTCATGCTAGGTTAGTTTATCTTCACTGCTTGTTTTTTGAGACAATTCAGCAATGTTTTTGTGGAGGCATCGTTCAAAAAAACTGTTCCACATAACTTCCATTGAACAAGACCATCTTTTACTTCTGTGAAATTTACCTCTGCTGGGCTTGTGTGCTGTTGATAATGACATAATTGCTGCCAAAAGCAGCTACCAGGGGATGAGTTCAAAACAATGCTAAAGCGGAGTTTTATCTTTAAATGACAACACAGTGGCTGAGGTCATAGCTTTTACTCAGTTTGAGCACTATGTAGCTATTAAAATCATTACTTGTGTCCCAATTCAGAGGTCACTTAGACCTAGTGCACTAAGGGTGGGATGGGGAACTGAATGGGATGGTCTACTGAGGATTTTCTTTGCGTCATTGGGGGTTCCGGCTTACTTAGCCTCATGAGATGAAACAGGTGTTACTCATTACTTGTTAACCAAGAGGTTTCATTAGTAGAAGAGGAGCAGCGAAACATCTTCAAGACAAACAAGTCCAGTTGCTTTTTGACTTACTACTTCTTGATACAAGCTCCTAAAGGATATTCCGGTATTATTCCGGTATTATTCGGGTCTAAATGATTAATAGGAACTCTTACAGTAACAGACTCTTAGAATAATAATCTGAGCCTGTCTGTGGCGAAACAAGCAGCGTTAGACGTACTTTGACGGGTTGCCCCATTGGATTACGTAGCGTTCTTACTCAATATTGGGCCAATTCCAAAACTTTTTGTTCCTATTAATCATTTAAACCCAAATAGATGGGAAAATATGACCCAGGGTTTAAAATACAAGAATTATCCTTCAATCGTCATATTAAATCATGTATGTGTAAAGCATGTTTGCAATGATGCAAACTATGATCTTAGAAATGTGACCTTTAAAGGAGGCATCCCCCAAATTGGGACACAGCTATTGTAATGTTGTGTCTCAAGATTTGGAAGGGAAAAAAAAAAGTTAACTGCCAGTTTACAAAAGTCAGCATTTATCCTTGTGTGTGCACATAGGGACTTTTACTGGATGTGTGAACAAATATTGAAATATTCATTTTTTATGACAAATCTTTGGTGAATAGAGGGTCTGTCTTGTGTTTCAACAGGGAAGAGCTCCACCAAGTATGCCCAGATTGACATCACTGCTACAGAGACGGCCCACAAAGTCGGCACACAGCATGCCCTGGGCCGGGAGGAAGGTCTTCACACACTGGAGCTGAGAAGAAAGGGACTGCCACCGTGACTTCTCCCTCGTTGAACTGTCGAGCTCAGAGAATTCCTGGCCAAGACTAGCCTACTACATCAAACTGTAAAATTTGCCAGAAACGTGGCTCTGCTGGAGCTTTGCCAGCTCCCACTGTTCCTGAGAAATCCTTAGAGACTGACTGTGGGATTTGACTTGTGTAAACCAATTGTGCCATGTATCCTTGATGAATCTTGCAGAGAATTACTGCAGTCACTTTACACATAGCCAAATCCCAGAAAATGCCATCTGCCCCAGTGCTGTTGAGAATTTTCAGAGATTTTATTCAGTAATCACAAAGCAACATGAAAACAAACCCTCCTGAAAAAGTTTGACTCAGGATGAGGAGGAGCATTTCAATCTAGGCTTCCTTTGTGGGGTCAGGCGTCTCATTAAATGGCATTATGTCAGTGCTGTAGCTGCAGGCAAACTTGGAGGAAGATGTGCCAGTCCTGAGCTGAGTCACTGACCCCATAAACCCCCAGAGCAGAGGCATTTCACAGCTCACTCAGGCCATCCCTAATAAGATGCAATATGTTATTTTTTGAGGAGTTTACCCTCATTTATTCCTCAGTTCCTCAGTATAAAAAAAGCTTGAGGGACTAAAAAGTTTCCGTCCAGTTTCAAAATGCTGTAACTTTAGTGTATGAGGCTAGCTTTGCTGCTGTTTGCTGTAAAATTAGTAATAGCTTATCTTAAGATTATTCCCTTGTTTATGTTGACTTTTGATGCCTGGGTGTAACTAATGGATTTGTATTGACTGTGTGAACACATTCTCAATGTCTCCATTGTCTCTGCTTTATAGTTCATGTGGATTCACTGAGGGATTTACTGTGGGAAATCTTCTCATAAATGATGCAAAGCCAAGAAGATACTGAAATTCACTGGACTTTTAATCACCCGGTGACAACAAATAAGAAAGAGCACCATCCCAGAAATTACTTGTGGCACCTTGGGTGTTAATTATTCAAAACTGTATTTAAAAGAGGACTGAAGGTTCACTTTTTTATGAGACAGAGTGGCTGAAATCAAACATACATTTTATCCTTCCTTTCTGTGTGTGTGTGTGCACATAGGGACTTTTACTGGATTTGTAATGTGTAGAGTTACTATCAAATTAGTAAATATATTGCCCTAGTCTCATACTCTGAAATATATTAACCTCATCCTAACCACATTTATATTTGAATTACACTTTATTTTTTTTTGATAATCTGTAAATATGTTGCTTTCTATTTAGATGCTGTGGATTTTTATGAAATATACATGTGAAAGACATATTGTATGTACAGATCTGTTAAAAGAGATCAAGGGCAATGCCTGTTTTCTAAGGCACTACATATTCTTTGTAATATTTATAACAGCTAACAATGACCGCTTTGAAGTGTGTGATCAGTAATGCTAGATGTAGAGTGCATATGGGATTCCATGTACAGTGGGAAACCCATTAGTATATTGTATAAAGTACGCTTGCAATGAATGATGCGTTTGTTTTCATAGAAAACGCATGCTGTCGTATAGATTTATCTATGAGCTGAATTCCAATGAATCTCTTGCTGTCAAAACATAGGGGACATTTAACCTTACAGGCTATACTCAGGGCGTTCAGTCGATGTAAAACATCCTCTGGTAGCAGACAAGGTTCATTCTGTTTTTACTGAGAACTGATCATTTCACTGCTGATAAAGCACGTCAGTTTTGTCTATTTGTCTGCTAGCTAACCATAGTATCTGGTCACCTAAATATGCCTGTCTTGTACCAATCATCTGATTTGTACACTAACATATCAGAATCAGAATACTTTATTGATTCCCGTGGGGAAATTAAGTAAGTAAGTAAGTAAGTAAGTAAGTAAGTAAGTAAGTATCTGGTAAAAGCCAGCACCAGCACCAACTGTTTGCTCAGATTAACTGAGGTGGCATTACTTGCTTCAACTCGCAGTGCTTTGGAATAGAGACTAAAGACAATTAGGCTTCTGTGTCACAGCAACTTAAATTTACAACTTAAATTTAAAAAATACAAACAGTAAGTTTAAATGGGACATTTCACTTTCTTTACTTATAACACGAGTTAGACCTGCAGCCACATCACAGAAATATTTCAGGTTTGTCTCTCTCTTTCTTGCTCAGTTGTTATTCATTGTTGGTGCACAGCCAGTTCTCTAATGGACCTTCACAATGGCACCAGCTGTGGCTGCAAAGAGATTTGTGATACAACTGCAAAGCCTCTATTCAGAGTGAACTGACTCAAGCAGGTAGCACCACGGACAGGGCCAGAAGGGCCAATGATGGCCAGTTCCAACCAGCTGCATCTGCAGTCAAATCACTTTTGCATGAAAGCAAAGCATCTACAGTTTAGCAGAGTGTGAGCTTGGGAGGAGAAGTTGGTCTTGCACATTATTTCTGCTGTGTGCTACAGACCAGGCTGTAAATGGTCCTCACTATAAAATTGAAAACTTGCACACAGGGTGATTATACAGGCATTGTTACTGAGCACATATTTTCAAGTGTGTAGTCCGCTAGATATGAGCATGACACGCTTCTGACTGACTTGTCACACAACCACTGGCCACATGGATGTAAGCTCAGTGACCCAGAACAAAACCTTGTAGTGCAGTGTTCTAGTAAACCCAATTAGTCATTAAATTAAGCAAGAAATAGCCAAGAAATATCACTATTGTCAAGTGTCTGGAAAATGCAAAAACAGAATAGCACATAAGTTAAATCAGTATATACAGTACATACAATACAAATAATTTAATGCAACAGGCATTCAGAGAAACTGGTAGCATCATTGGGGAGTTAGTTATCCCATACAAATAACCAGACAGCTTGTGTGCAGAGCCAGTTTTCAGTGAAAGATTAAGCCTAATTTCTTTATTTCTCCCAAGGTAAAATAGGTCCAAGGTCTCTCTGATTCAAAATTACAATCTCTCCCCATGTCACCAGTATCAAGGAATGTAGTGTAAAGCCTTTGCTAATTCATTATCTACAATACACCCACCTCTAACATCTGATTGTACAAGACATGTTGTTCAAATCTACTTTTACCAGCTGGGGATCAAAACAAAAGCTGTATGAAAAACAAGGCCCTTTCAGTTCTGTTCACTGTATGTGTTTAACATTTGAATTCTCCTCTGCCTCTGAGACAATTACATCTACTGAATTAGTAATCTTGCAAATCAAACTCTGTTTGCTTTGCTTTGTCAATCTCACACTGCATGTCAGAAAACAAATTCAGACAACTCAATCTGTTAAATTATTCACACAAGGTCATTTTTCCCCCCCACCACTTTTTGGTAGTTCATCATTGATTTTGCCAGTCCTTTCCAATGACTTAGCAGAAATAATGGCTAAATTGCATAAATTATTCAGGACCAGTGAGGAAGGCTTATCTGTAGGTTTTCAGGCAACAGTGTTGGTAGGCCTGACAGGAAATTCCTGCCACATAGCGCATTAATAATTCTCAAACAAGAACATTAAATACAGTGTTGTTTATGCAGATACAAGTACTTCCCATGCTCCGGCGAGTCCGCTGTGCAGCGCTGCAAGCTGTGTCTTATGTCAAATGACCATAACTTGACCTTTTATGTCAGCCCTGCAGTAATTGTTTTTTTTGGTTCATTTAAACAGAAAAGAGTTTTGTGGGGAGGAGGGGGAAAAGCACCTTGACGAAATGTTTTAGGTCACAGGCCTGAAGTTAAACAGGTGAGTTTGCAAACAATTCTCAAATCTCTGAGTACCTTCACAAACCCAGTCCAGGTCAGGCTGCTTTGACAGAAACAGATCCCTTAAATCGACACCGGGGGGGAAAGAGAACCGATTGAAGATGGAATTTCTTCAAGTAGGATGAAAGCACACATGTAGATAGTACAGTGGGTCACTCATACACTTTCATATTTTGGGACAGACTATTGACATATTCATATTTCAACATCCTCATAACAAAGAAGGCCAAAAAACAGTATGCAAAGGCTAAATCAAGCAAAAGCTGATAAAATGTCACAATGTACCCACTAAGGAGACCTGAGATGAATTTTGTTCCAGCTGGAATAAAAAGTTTAAACAAAATGGAAAATGGAAGAAGCAATCTCAGTGCAAATGCACAGAAAAATAGCAGCAGCAGGGGCAGTAACTTACAGACCATTTACAACCCTATAAACGTTACGATGACAGGCAGGTACAAGGACCTAATGAAAATCCTACTGTGTTGTAGTGACATCAGCACATGCAAATTGCTTGACCCTCTGGGAAGCATAAAAAGTTAATTACTTGGAGTTTACGAAAGGAGTGTTTCTGCACTGTAAAAATCTCCATCTTAAAAAGTCATTTAGTCTCATATTCAGTGTTAAAATCTTATATTTCTTCAAACAAGGTAAAAAAAAATCTGCTGGTGAGATGAGATAATCCCACTTGTTTCCAGTGCAGTTTCCCTTGTTTAAACACGTATAAACATGTAAAGTATGAATATGTTGAAATAAGGCAGACTGTCCCACTAGTATCAAGAAAATGACACTTAATTAAAGAAAATTCTGGAAACAAGTTGATTAGCATCTGCCAGTGGGATTATCCCATCCCACTGGCAGATTGTTTATTCCAATTTTTTATTTTTTGGTCTGATTTTATTGATCAAAAATTTACATAATTACAGCAACTACAGAATACCTGCTTCTTATTACTTTCCATTTCTGAATCCACTGAACCGACATAAGGTTAACATAATTTGGCTTTTTACAGAACAATTGATTTCACTGTTCCACAAACTCCAATATTTCCCACTGATTACTGATCTGCCTAATCGTCCTTCTCACAACATGACATTGATATTCACGTCACTCTTTGCCACTCGCCTCAATCAATTCTTATTCTATGTACTGCACTGCATAGCAGTAAATTAGATTACAGCCGCAATTTAGCAATGGCGAGCATAAAAGGACAGTTACATTAGTCAGGTGAAAGGTAAATGTCTGCCGTGAGAAAGTGACGTGAAGAAGTGTAGATCACAGTTTCTTAATCTTTAATTTCATGTCGTTCATAAAGACAAAACTGTGTCCCTGTGCTGCAAAAGCCTTATTTATATTTGTCATTTCCACTTTTGTAACAGCTCTTATAGTCTCACAAGCGTGTAATGTCACAAGTGTTGCGATCGGCTTCACTAAGTGTTGAACAATGGTCTCTTAACACACGAACTGGCGCTTCAACCTACAACCTCATGAGGTCTAAGTAAATGTTATGCTTCCACAAATAGCAGCTGATCGGTTTATCTGTCGGAGGTGATTTGTTGCAAATGGTCAAAGCCTGCAGGGTTTGGTAGCATTTCCACAAGGCAACCCAATAAACTCTGGCCACTGACCTTTTTGCTCTGGTCATTGGCTCCTGGTCATTGGCCTTGTTCAGCACAACTCAATTATAAGCCCTAATGTCCCACACAAAGAGGCTTTTGCAGTCCGTGCCCACAAGGCATCTGAAGAGGAAACGCCTTAATCTTGTTGTTTTCTTTGTTGCCTTTATTCTCTTTGGGCTGCAGCTGCTCTATTGGCTGATAGTGTCTCATTTCAGGTTTTTGGTGATGTGGTGTTTACATGCTAGTTTTAAAAAGATTCAAGTACACTTTAAATGCTGAGTTTGGAATCACTAAATTACATTAAAAGTTTAAGATTCACATATTGCAGAAGTTCAACATGGCATAAGGACATTTAAGGATACAAACAGCGTCATCTCTGCCATACAGCCCCTGCTAATTCCCAATGCAGAGACTGAAGGGGGGCACACACACACACACACACACACACACACACACACACACACACACACACACACACACACACACACACACACACACACACACGTGCGCCAAACACTAATAGTGAATCAGTGGATATATCAGTGATGGTACAGTGGCTGCCTTAATGCATTCATTGACTAACCCTGATGAGTG
>OMKZ01018393.1:0-22029 GCA_900302535.1 Neoniphon sammara | reverse complement strand
CCCGGGTACCAGGCGTGCCATTTACGACCAGAAGCTGGGCACAGACAAGTGTGACAACAGCACCATGTCCCTGCAGATGGGATACAACCAAGGAGCCAACCAGAGTGGCCAGAACTTCGGCCTGGGACGGCAGATCTTCGATGCCAAATACTGCCCCAAAGGCGAGCAGGCCGGAGAGCATGAGAACGGGGCCGGTGGCGCCCAGTACATCCCAGATTACCAAGACGAGGGTTACCAAGGTTACCAGGAAGAGGAGCAGGTTTACCAGGATGATGGGACAGATTATTAGATAGGGCAAGGAAGGGAGACAAGGAGTGTTGTATAAAGGAGGTATGGTCAGCAAGCAGAAGAAAACCTCAAGGCAGGCTTTTTATTTTTATATTCATTGGATTTTTCAACATTTCTGGGTGGTATCCCTTTAGTATTGTATAGAATTGTCCTTTTCCCCTCCTCTGGGCAAAACTGATGTTACACATTCCACAATGAACTGTATTTTAGTGTTTTTATACTGCTTTTGAAAAGGCTTTTGTGTTTAGAATGTAACCACAAAAGCCAGTGTTTTGGCTCAGCCAAGAATAGTTTTTGTATCCCAGGGAATGTATTTTTTTCAGTCTGCCAAAGGCCCACTTTGTATTTCTCCTTGTTTAGAGGTGGTTGTTTTTTTTTGTCTGTTTTTTTAATCTGACCCTTTGTTAGATCAAGGGTTATCCCTAGGTTCATGTAAGGGTAACATGAAAATGAAAATGAAAGATTCGGGAGTTTTTGTATTGACTTTTGACAAAGTGTCTTGAGATCAAAACGCCTGAGCTTGTATTTATCTGTAACAGCTGTATCTTCTGTGTAAACAACATACATTGTATTTCTTTACTTCAATTCATGTGAATGAGAATGTGCTTTTTTCTTGTCCTGTATGTTACTGCTTGCATCCATTCAGTATCGGTCATTGACATACTGTAAGCAGTTATGGTTGTTTGTTGAGACAGATGAGGGAAACAAATGGATTTGTGGGAGCAAACCACTGTCTTACCATGATATTCTTTCTGTTTCTACTGTTAGTTCCTCATTTCAGTCTTATGCTTCCTGTGTAATTTCTTTCTTTTTTCTTTTTTTGTAAGCAGAGGAAATATTTCCTTTGTTTGCGTAACCGGTCCAACTGGAGCCAAGTTTGTTTTCTTTGGATTAAAGACATTGAAAAAATCACATAACTCAAAATATAGGCTACTCAAGTGGAGTTGCAAGTAAGAATACTGGATTCTTTTTGTTTGAGTGAAATGTCTCAATGAATCATGCTTAAATAATGGTTGATGTGCGGACCAATCACACAATTATAGTTTGATGACATAAAGTTGTTATTTATACATATTTGTGATTTACATGTAGACTATTTTGTACCTTGACTAAATAACATTTGGCATTAGACTACATTTTTCTATCTGGATCCATCTTTTTGTTTTTGCCAATGGAAACAAATGTTGAAGTTGCAAAATATGTTTTTGTGAATAAAGTGTAATAAATATGTACATTATTTGATATGTTGGTTTGATTTGTAAAATAACTTCTAGCACAGGACACAAGAGATGCCTGTAATTTATATTACTTTGCAGTTAAGTTTTGTATAGCCTGTTTTAGCTGTCAGTTACTTAAAAAGATAATTTATAGAGTATTACATACTGTGTGCGAAGAGTAAGATTACATATTCATCAGTGATGAAAAAAAGATACCTGAAAAGAACGACAAAACTTCTGAAAACAGAGCACACGTTTTCTGACAAGCCAGGAAAGATTGTGAAACTGAGTGTACTATGCACACTATCTACTATTGCATACTATATCAGTTGTTTACAAAGTGGTGTTTGCACTTCAGCAAAGTGAGGATTATTTTAAATTCACTGTAATCTAATTCACTAGAAATTATTACGATACAAAATCCACTGTTTTTTAAACTCACCAATTTGAATTTGTCAGTGTTCTATTGTATGACATCTAAACAATTTAATACTTAACACAAACAAAGATGTCTTTTCATATCAGAGTCCAAATCATTTCAAATAGGGATCCGGAGGTCCAGAACATGAAAAACTTTGAAAACCCCTGTGCTACATCATAAATCAACCCTCTCACACAAATCAGTACAATGGTCTTGACTTCCAGTGTTTTCAGAAATCAACAGAACGCTTCATGTTAAATATTTTTTCCAAGAAAGGTCGACCAAGCAATCAGTTATTCCTTCCTCCCTCCCCCTCCAGTGCTGGATGCTTTGACCAGGAATAGCTATAGACTTTATTAGATTAGTTAGAAAATGCCATTCATAAAGCAAGATGTGTGTCATTCACAGGCTCTTCTTTGTATGACCATATTTTTTTTCTCCTGACATGTAGCAGTAACTCTATTCTAATTTGAGTCTACATTGTGGTTCCTGGACTAAAATAGGTGAACAGAAACAATACTTTGGGGGAACAACGCTAACTGGAAGCTAGACACTGGAGTTATTGTCCAATTCCACCATCTGCTGTTCACCGAAGGTAACTACATGCTGGAACCGGAAAAGTCAACAGTACACCGGAAGCTTAACGTAAGTCGCGCGATATTAGGCTTAACGAGATTTCTGTACGTTCTTTTCCCCGGAACATCAGGCAAGATGGTAGGTGTCTAACTCTCTGTAATCTTGACCATAGCGATCTATATCCATCTGTTCTTACAGATAATTCTATACGATATCTGACCCAATCATCCGGTTGTTACACATCTTCACAAACAGTCCAGTAGTAAATCAAAGCATAAAATTTCAGATAAACATGTATATATTGCTTGTGTGTGTTAGCTTCAGCTAAGGCCGACGGTAGCTAAGCTACCCATCAGTAAGGGCTAGCCATGTTCATGTTTTTAGAAGTAGTTAAATAAGAGTGCACAATGTTACAATGGCTGTATTCCTCATACGAGAGAGAGTAATTTCAACAGCTGTTTTTGAATTGGCATTGAAAAGCAGTGAAGAGTTAAGTTTTACTGCTGCCCAGCTCGGCGGCTGTGCGATTCTCCATAGTGATTTTGGTTATCACTCCCAACAGGCGGATACTGAGATCAAGAAGAAGCGTACCTTCAGGAAGTTCACCTACAGAGGTGTGGATCTGGACCAGCTTCTGGACATGTCCTAGTGAGTGAGCCAATGCTAAGCATAAAATTTGACATAACCTGCTGATACATCAGGAAGCGACTAAAAGGGAACGCTGTTTATACGAGTATTGCATTGCCATATCAACTCCATCACTGTGAAGCAAGTTTTTAGTTGGAAAAGCCTTTTCTCACGGAGTTATGCTGTTTCATGTTGCTCCCTGAGAGTTTATTAGAAAATTTCATTGACATCACATAATTCAACACTAAATGTGTGTTATTAGGTGGTATGTATTACTAAAAGTGGTGAACACATTCCATTACATTTGTTCAACCTTGAGGAGCACATTTATGTGTAATAGTGCAATCTTTGACTTTTTTCACTACATAGTTGTATTTTTAGTTCATTGTTTTTCCTGGTTCATTATGCTCAGAGGATACTTGCAGATTAAACATTTCACTGCCAGTTTGGAGTGGTTTCTGTTAACCTGGTTCTGTTTTGGAATTTGTTCAAACTTGGCAAAATACCCAGTTTAGTTAATCCCAAGGTTTAATGAATCTTTGTCATACCCCTGCCCTGCAATGATGTCACCTGTCAAAATGAGAACACAGCGAAACGCAGTATTTGTGGCATGGCACTGTCAGGTCACCTGTGTGCAGAAGTTCAATGAATAAGCGCTTAAGAATAGAATGAGCAGATTCAATCTCGGATTCATGCTTTTGAACCCCAACCCCATATAACCTGCTGTGCATTTGACACACATTGATTTGATGAAAGTGGCAGGGACTCAGTTTGACTTACTGTCATCTCCCTCTTCAGTGAGCAGCTGATGCAGCTGTACTGTGCCCGCCAGAGGAGGAGGCTGAACCGTGGCCTGCGCCGCAAGCAGCAGTCCCTCCTGAAGCGCCTCCGCAAGGCCAAGAAGGAGGCTCCCCCCATGGAGAAGCCAGAGGTCGTCAAGACCCATCTGAGGGACATGGTCATCCTGCCTGAGATGGTCGGTTCCATGGTTGGTGTGTACAACGGCAAGACCTTCAACCAGGTTGAAATCAAGGTGAGGTGCTGTTTGTCAGGTGGGAGTTATGCGGCAACAGGAAGAGCGTTTTTTCTTTAATTTCCCCCTAGAGTACTTGAACACCCACATCCATTATTTTGATCACACTCCTGAGAAGGAACGAGGCACTTGGATTACAATGAAGGTTGAATGAAGAATATGGGCATGTGAAAATACCTACACCTGAATGCACTCCAGCCAGATGAAACTCAAAATTGAACATGGGAGTTTGGTCTGCATGGCTCCAGGCAACTTGGATACTCTTGTTTGACCCACTGTACATTTATCAACAAAAACACTTGCAATCAGGCTGACTTTTGAAGGCTTTCGTGATATTTCCAGGTCACTGTGTGCCTTTTGGAGTGTGAAAGTCATATCCCATTAATTAATGTGATAGCATGTTGGGTCCTGTTTGAGTTTTTAAATTAAATTTTGATATTGATGATAGTTTGATTGAATGGTGTAGGTGCTCTCTCTGAGCTGCATGATGATACTCGAAACATTGGTGCTTGTGAAATATCTGATTATAAAGGTTAAAATTCTGTACATATTTAGCAAACTGTGTAAAGCTTGAGTAGTTGCTGCAAAATGGCAAGATTTCACCATCTTAGACATGCCCACATTGTTCTGTATGACAACAGACTGAATTGTGTACCAGAACTTTGGTTGCAACTACATTTGGACCACAACTAGAGCATGTAGTGATTTCAAGGGTTGAATCTGCAGTTTTCTCGATCACTCATTCAGTGCCCACCCTGTAGGGTTTGAGCAGTTTTCTCCCTCATACAGTTCTGAAATGGAAGGTAGAGGGTGCATGGCATTTTTTATCTTCTCACTAACATGAAGCTGTTTTTCTTTTCTCCCTCTGCCCAGCCTGAGATGTGTGGTCACTACCTGGGGGAGTTCTCCATCACCTACAAACCAGTCAAGCACGGTCGCCCTGGTATTGGAGCTACACATTCTTCTCGTTTCATCCCTCTGAAGTAGAATGGCTGTTTTCTTTGTATAAATAAAAAATCGGATGTCCCACACAACTTGCCTGTCTTGCATTCTTACGCATACAAGATTAAAATGAAGATTGCTAATGTAAGAGTGGATTGTGATATAAGGTTGAATTGTCAACTTTTTTAGGTGTCTTGATGTCAGTATGGACTCATACTGTGTGGAAAAACATGGTTATTTACGTTTAAATCAGTGTCAGAATTTAATCATTTGTAATGTTGGAAATTCAAATTCTATAAATGTGGATATCTAATAAGAAACTTGTAATAACTCACACGAATAGATAGAGGAGTTTGATCAAAATAGCACAGAGAAAAGGGTGGTATTCATGAGGGCTTTGGACAAAGGCTTTGGTTTCGGGTTCGAGACTAATTTGTGTTTCCCGATTGTCCCTGCTTGGACCAGAGAGCCATAAGTGTTAAGCATTTGCCGACAGACTGATACATAATCTAAGATATTAAAAAGAAACAATTACACATAATTTAAGAGGATTCAGTTGAAGTCTCATTCTTGAAATCGACACTTGACGACGAATCTTCCTGCCACATGCTGCGCAGCATTGGTTACCGCTGACGCCTCCCAAGAGCGGCAGTGCGGCCCTGAAAAGGTGCCGATGCGTCAGCCGCCAGGGTTAAGGTTCCTCTTGGTTTCTCTCCGATCAGAAAGCAAGCTACATTTTGCGTCTGGCCACTTTGGGCCATGGATACAGACCTTAGCGCTTGTAAAATTTGTTTATTGACACCAAGCTAACAAAGCGCAGGGCTGTTGGTAAAAGAAACAGTGGCCAGATTGGTAAGTATTTCCTATACTTTAACGTGTTTCTTAGGGACGCTCGCTGAAGTGTCTGTTTTTAAACCAAACCAGTAATCGTTAGCTACCGGCTAGCTAGCTACTAGCCGGGCTAGCATTAGCTACCTGACTGTAAAGCGAAATGACAGAGGAGAAGCTGCCTGTCATGTTACAATGTATCTAAGCAAGCATTATGTTTTACTTTGATATTGTTGGATCCTGTTATTTTCTATCAGGTTTGACTTTGGTTAGTGACCGTTACAATGTAACTAAACCTACTAGCGCCGTTTTAAAGGGAGACATTGTGAATGTATGTTGCCGGTGTTTTGCCAGTGTGAGTAAGTAACGTTAGCTGATATTTGAGAACAAAGATTTGTTGTAAGCTAGCTAACTGTTAACATTAACGGGACCGGTCATTTATGATTTCCATGTACTTGTTCCCCACCCACACAGCTAGCTTGCTAAAGGCTAACACAGGCAATACCACTGTCATATTTCGGAACTAGAGTGATGGGGCCTTGCAATGAGTCATAGTATAAATTTGTTAATTTCAGCACATACTTCATACAATAAAACAGGAGCCATGTTGAATGAAAGTTTGATATTTCTAAGTGGTTTTGGTAGAGGACAGTTAGCAGGATAACTACACTTCCTGTTGTCCAGATGAATTGTCAGATTTACGTTTGGCTATTCCCCATTCATAAGTCCCTCAGTCTTCACACTATTGCTTTCCGATAGGTCTCAGTCGACCGCTTGACCTCTCTGTAATACTATTGACACGACCCTTCATGGCTGTTGATTTACAGAGCGCTTTGACATGGGGCGTTGACTATGACATAGTTACTCTTTATTTTATTTATTTACTCTACAGGCACCACTGTATTGCTTTCGGTGAGTGTGATGCTTTGCTTGCTGTGAGCCTAGTAGTGTTTCTTCTACATAGCATTCCCATCTGGCTACTCCATTGCAGTATCAAACAAACCCGCCACAAATACATTTCCAAAGCTAACACAATAACATGAAAAGCGCGTCATTTGCTGCGCGTATGCAGTCCTTTCCGCTGTTGTTTGCTTACCCAACACAGATAGTCCAGGAATCCCATTTTTCACTCTTGCCTTCATTCCCGGAACATGCAGTTTTCAGCAAAAGAATGTTAGGCATTCCCAAACCTTAGCTGACTCTCATCGGAGTTTTGAAACCAGCTTTTTACTGCATTGTAGTGTATTATAAACATGTCGGTGAAATAAGTGAGAACTTGATCCAGTTTTTGTGTTGCCAAACACAGCAGAGTGAACAGGAATTATGAGTCTGAGAAACAGAGGCTCATAATTTTACCTTGTCACTTTGTCTGTAGTAAATTAGCAAATTTTTCTCCGTATACAGATAAAAATTTGCTATTGTTTTTGCTATTGGAGTTCTGAAGTCCACAACTCTGTGCCCAAGTCTATATGTTTAGACATGATTGAGTACTTACATTTTCTCCCCATCTGCTTGATATATTTTTGATGAGTATGGTTTTGATCTGAGGATTGACATGACAGAAAAAAAACTCATGAATATTGTAGAGATGATCAGTGGGGCAAGTAGACTCATGATTTGGTGCACACTTACCTCCATAATTTAAAGTCTTTGTCCTCTCAGCCTTGCCATCCTTGATGTTACAATCTTTAACTCCTGTGGGTGAACTATTGAATTTTGAGTGATGTCAGTGCTTTGTTTTGTGTGTCTTCATAGGTTGCAGAGTCAGAGTGAGGCACCAGTGAATGCATAGAGTCAAGAAGGTCAAACTTTGTGACAATACAGAGGGTATCTGGAAAAGGTATGATTGTGATACCTGCTCAAGTATTTCTGAATTATTTTCACTTGTTTGATAGGTAGCTACACATAGTTTTAATTTTATGTCTGATGAAAGAAATATGCTCTTCTGGATGGCTGTACCACTACATATTACCATTTAACACGTCTAATGTCACCATCCAGCTGTGTGACGGTGAGCATGACGGCTGTGGACGGCCTCTCTGACAGCACGGAGGTGGTGGAGATGGAAGATGTCCCGTCTCAGTTCTATGTGGAGAAGCACTCCTGGGACGGCCTCCGTGACATCATCCACTGTAGCAGGAAGTACTCGGGCATGATTGCCAACAAGGCCCCGCATGACTTCCAGTTTGTGCAGAAGAAGGATGAGAATGGTCCCCACTCACATCGGTTGTACTACCTCGGTAAGCTGACTGTTTACTTGTGAAACGTGAGACCCCTGTTATGAACTTGTGATATGCCTTTGCTATTTAGCCCTCCCCTCCTCCCCCATCACCCCACCTGATCTCAGTCATGTTTACTGCTCAGGGCAAGGAATAAAGTTTCCTCATGACAAGTGAACGACTACTGTGTCTAATCCCTCCTTTTCCAGCTAGCACGGGGCTTTTAGAGGTCAAAGAAAAGTTCCTTTTTTGTCGTTGGTGTTGAAGTTGTCTTAATCGCTTTCTCATGTGCTTATCAGGAATGCCTTATGGAAGCAGAGAGAACTCATTACTCTACTCAGAAATCCCCAAGAAGATCCGTAAAGAGGCTCTTTTAGTGTTGTCGTGGAAACAGATGCTGGATCACTTCCAGGTGAA
This sequence comes from Neoniphon sammara, assembly GCA_900302535.1. Lineage (NCBI taxonomy): Eukaryota > Metazoa > Chordata > Actinopteri > Holocentriformes > Holocentridae > Neoniphon > Neoniphon sammara. The sequence goes on along the minus strand of OMKZ01018393.1, from coordinate 13,461 downwards.
CATCTTCCTTTATTTCTGTTGTACCATAACTAAACAACAGAGTTTGGTGTTAAGCGGTCACATTAGCACTAAACCCAGACAGAAATTCATTGCGTTTCCCGTACACATAAATTAAAAACCCATGCAAATGACCAAAAAAATTAGCTGCATCCAGCGGCGGAAAAATATTGCACCGCACGCTAAGGTCAGAGTTCACATTTGTTGAACTTTGACCTGTGAATTCGGTTCAATGGGTGAAACAAATTTGCAGACTGAACTCAGATGTGACCGCACCATAAAGTAAACCAGGTTTCACGTTGTGATAAGCAGCCCTGAAAGCATTTAGCAGTATCGTTTGTGGCCAGTCCCTTGAGATGCAGTCTGAAAACTGAAAGATTGAGCAACACTGGTGTAAGCTATGAGAGGAATGCGTGTATAGTACAACTGTTATGTGAACATGGATGGCTGTTTGATCAGGGGGGTTGCTGCAGTTGCTTATGGCTCTGTCATATTACATACAGCACAGTAATCAAGATGAGGCTACACCTTTAGATTTCAGATGTCAAAATTGTATTGAAAATTCTTTGTGAATTTATCCTATATTGTGTATCTGATTTTAACCCTCCCTCTGATCCTTCCCCTAAGGCCACGCCGCACCAGGGGGCCTACTCCAGAGAGGAGGAGTTGCTGAGGGAGCGTAAACGCCTGGGAGCATTTGGTATCACCTCCTATGACTACCATGCCCAGACGGGCCTGTTCCTCTTCCAGGCTAGCAACAGCCTCTTCTACTGTCAGGACGGAGGCAACAACGGCTTCATCGTGAGTACCCGGCACTTGTTTGAGTTCATCTGTGAAATCTTACATACTCATGACAGATGTAAATCAAAGCAAAGTAATGGTCAGCCAGTTCAGACTTTCACAGTGCAACTGTAAGCTGTGTCATTAGGCCACTGTCACCCATTCACCCTACTGTAAATTAGTTACTAAACAGGAATTTAAGGAGACAATGGGCATCACCATGGGTCTGTTAGGTAGAGCTGTGTTCTAGTTGTTGGTTACTGTAATTATGACAGAATTGATGCTTTTTCCCCTGCATAAATGCTTTCATAATTGCTGTTTGCAGTCATTCTCACTGTTTTATGTATTACAACAAAAGGGGCTGTTGTAAACAGACAGTGTACCAGGCAGGATTTAGAGACCTTCAGGCCAGAACACCCATAGGTGAGACAGCAGTCAACAAGCACGCTTGTAGGTCAGCTGGCAGAAACTGTCAAAAATACCTGCTGATGAAGCAGGATGCACCTCAGTGTCCCTGGTGTGAAATGGTACTCCTCCGGTCATACCCAGCGAATGTCCTTGAAAGTGTTTGCATTCAGACCATGTTTGCATCAAGCCGGGCCTCACTGCATCTTTACATCCAAGTGCACTCTTCTCTTTCCTCTAAACTGAGACTGTGTCTGTTGGTTTTAGCAGTCTGCTCCTATAAAGCCTGTGGAGATCAAGACCCAGTGCTCGGGGACCCGCATGGACCCTAAGATCTGCCCTGGAGACCCTGACTTCATAGCTTTCATCAACAATAATGACCTGTGGATTGCCAACATCAAGACTGGCGAGGAGAGGAGGCTCACCTACTGCCACAAAGGTCTGAAACTCTGGGTTTCTTTTGAATTGCATGGGTAGGCGATAAAATGCCAGACAAAGAGAAATTTCTCAAAATGCCCCTTTTTATGAGACTCAGTGTAGAGGGGTAAGTTATGGAAACGTTTGATTTAGTTTGGTATTCGATGACTATCGCTATCCCTGTGTATTTCAATGTTATCTCATTTAACTGTATTAAAAGAAACTAAGTCTGAGGTGCTATAATAATACCTTTCAGATATTATTATGGGCTGTTTTTACCACCATTCTAGTAACATTATATGGATGTAAGCTTTTCCCTGCTGACTTCATCTATACATTTCCCTCCAGGTCTGGATAATGTTAAGGAGGACCCCAAGTCTGCAGGTGTTGCAACTTTTGTCATCCAGGAAGAGTTTGATCGGTTCACTGGCTACTGGTGGAGCCCCTCAGCAACAGAAGGTCAGAATTATATAGATTAGAAACATACTGGGGTACTCGAGGAGTACAGATAAATCACTGGCATTGGTACCAGGTATTCTTTGCCCCTGTTGACATAAAAAAAGAAGAAGAAGAAGATTGTCTGTTGACAGGGCTGATGGACAAATATGTAGACTATGACATGGCTAAAGAAATGACAGATTAACAACAATACAAGATACAAGTTTTGATTTGGTACTTGAATATTTATTTATTTATTTATTTATTTATTTTTCATTTTTTGATTTTGAATCTATGAATGGGGGTTCAGTGTATACCTGCTTTAGACATTTTTTAGACATTGACAAATACATTAAGACAAAATATTAAAACAAAATTTAGACTAAGGACATAAACACTATTTAAACTATACATCATAAAAATCGATACACAACAGAACTAAAATAACATCATGATGAAAAGTTGTCTTTTACACACACCTTCATTGTCTTCACCATATAGTGTCCAACTGTTGTTGGACACAGTCATTTATTAAAACAGAAACACCCACACACTGAATCCTTACTGTACAACATTTTATCTGTTTGTTTCCTGTCTACATTGGATTGTAACTAAAGCTTTCTGTCAGCATGATTCAGTGTGCAGGTATTTCTTCTTCCTTTGTTCCCCTTTTCCATTGTCTTTAATTTTAGCCCTCTCCTGAGATTAGGCTCTTTTTGGGTTGTGCATATGCTGTTTCCCGTTTCACTCATTTTTTAATTGTACTTTTTCCTTCCCTTGTCAGACCCTGACGGAGGGAAGACCATGTACCTATTGTATGAAGAGGTGGATGAGACGGAAGTAGAGATTATTCATGTTCCATCTCCGGCACTGGAGGAGCGGAAGGCAGACGCATACAGATATCCCCGTACCGGTCAGTGTACCCCCATATACTGTACACACACACACACACACACACACAGCGCTTTCTGTGCTGTCACAAATTAGTGCATCTTGTGCAGATGAGAAATTTGGAATAACTTGTGTATCAGTCACCGTCTTGAAGCTTTAAGATCAAAGCTGTGAACTAAATTTGACAGTAACCAATTAAATGCTTTTCTGTGTTTCCTCTATAATTTTATGCAGCTTTGGTGTTTGGAGGGGATAACTGTATTTTTGTCCCATATCTGTCACTGTTTTCCTCTAAATTATGTTTCCAGTTGTAGTGCTAAAATGTTTTTTAATCGTAATAAATGCTTCTAAAACAACTGCACTTATTTTAGTTTTAGATGAAAAGTTACTGTAGACTGAATTACACCACTAATTTGAATTTCACATTTACTCCAGCAATAGTGGTAATTGTCTTGTTGTGGTGGTGCACCACTGCTAAATGAAAACAGTTGAAACACTGATATTCACTTAAATTGTTTGGTATTTTTACTTCTTTTCTTCATTTCCAGGTAGCAAAAATCCCCAGGCCACCCTTAAACTGGCAGAGATCAAGACAGACCATCAAGGAAGAGTAAGAGCCTTTAATCCCCTGTCTTTATCTCATTACATTCTCTACAGCACCTGTATGGTGTATCTAATGTGAACTTGTGCCCCTACAGATTATAAACACGCAAGATAAAGAGCTGGTCGTCCCCTTCACCTCCCTGTTTCCCGGGACAGAATACATCGCCAGGGCAGGATGGACAAGCGATGGCAAATAGTGAGTGTCACAGCCAAAGTTTTACTCCGCTGACTATCCTGCAAAATGACAGATATGTTTTCACAAGTCTCAATAGCTTTTACAAAAAAAATCATGTTGCTTTTTAGTTGTTCATATTAAGATTATGGTATGAATTGGGATGCGTCATTTTTTTAACATTGGAAAAAAGGGTGAAGGAGATTCTAGTGTTCATGATTTTTCTCTGACTTGATTTGTATGACCTGAGCTGATGCAGTTCTAATTTTTAATGTCACCAGAATGTGAACATTCTTGCTTTTATCCTTTACCTTAAATAGTATGTAATAGCCACCTTCCACTGAATGGGGCTTGTCGAGGCCACTGAGATCTCGAAAACAGTGTTTAAGATATGAAATCTGAGACTTTACTTGTGAATTTGGAACCACAGCTCAGATTACTATCTCTGTAGGAAATGAAATTGAAAGAAGTACAGATTGTGTAAGTCCCCTGGTGCTTTTGTGGTGATTATGTATGATATTTTCTGAGCATGTGAAGAGGATTATGAAAAATATGTGACAATTTGCAGTTAATGTCAAACTATTCATAGTTAAGTTGCCAGTAATCTGTCTTTTTTAATGCTACTGATTGAAAATGATTTGTAGAAAATGCCTTTTTATAGAGATGCTGCAAACATGACAAAGTTTGATATGAAACCAGTGTAGAAGAGTGAAGCATCTCACCCCTGACTGACCTGAATTTGACTCTTGACAACTGCAGCACCATGCTGATAGCGCTGTAGTTAAAAAGTATCACAGAAACTTGTGGGAAGAAACCAAACACCCTAAATAATAAAGCCTATTTAGACTGGTAAGGCTTTTCAGTATGAATCAACCAGTATGAACCAGAGTTGTCCCTTCTGTGTGTCCGTCCCCCAGTGGCTGGGCAGTCCTGCTGGACCGCAGTCAGAGGAAACTCCAGCTGGCCCTACTGCCTCCAGCCCTCTTCATCCCGGTCACAGATGACCCCGCTCAGAGGCAGGACAGTCTGGAAGCTCTGTCCAGCAACACTCAGCCATACATAATCTATGAAGAAACCACCGACGTCTGGATCAATGTGAGAGCTGTGGCCTCAGTGGGCCATTAGATTTTCTGCAAAAATGTCTTTAATCAGCAGTGTAAAGGAAAGGATAACTAGAGAGGGCAGTAGTCTTGTCTAGGGATCCAGCAGTCAGGCCTTTTTTATTATTTATTTTTTAACAGTGTAATTGGCCGACCAGCAATTTGATTGGTAACTTAAATGGTGCAATTTACCTAGATATTCTAATAACAGTGCCTCATTGTGTGACAGTATTCAGCCAGTTTTAATTCTGCATGACACAGCTGGCCTATCCATGTGTAAATAAATAATGTGTTTCATCCAATCATACTTAGTACTTATTAGTGTGTCCTTGATGACTGAGGTGCTTTCTCACCTGTTGTGATTCGTAGTGCATGACAGTTTTTTATTGTAGCAGAATAGTCTCTGTATTCTGTCCTGTATATTTAACTGGTTCTAATCTGTGATGTCAAAAATGAACTGTCAGTGCCTGATGGATGACTTGCCAATGCTAACACTGACAGCCACAAATACACAGCATACATTTTTACAGCACCTGCTTCCTGATACAGCAGTTGAAACTGTATTTATTTTGGTTGAGAACTTAAACAGTGATCATCCAATCACAGATGTGCTATTTGTAAAAATAACTCGGCTAATTATAGTTGGCTGCGAACAAACCAGTGCAACCCTAGTATTATGTATGATTAGGAAAAAAAAAATCAGGTAATGTCACAGCTACACATATTAGTTTTACACAGAAGTTATTTCTTTGATGAGGAAGGGGCAAGGAAAGAACAGGGTATGTTTATTTGTGATGAAAGGACATGGGACACATTTATATACTGGTTTGAAACAGAAGAAATGTTTGATATTGGGACTACAACTTTGGGGGTTGATGATGGCTGAAGGTCGCTTCTCTGATCATTGTTGGGAATAAAAGGAGGGCAAATAGAAAGCTTCTTTGTGAGAAAAGTGTATGTATGTGCTGATCACTGGTGCTGCATGGTTGTGGATGCTGCCAGGTTTCCATTCAGGAAGGATTCGGCAAACTGACTGGCTGTTCTTCCCTCTCTTACAGGTCCATGATATTTTCTATCCATTTATTCAAACGACAGAAGATGAGTTCACTTTCATTTGGGTAAATGAGTCTAAAACAGGCTTCAGCCATCTGTATAAAATCACATCCCTGTTACAACCGGGCTCTTATCACTGGGCGGGGGAGTACCAACACATAGAGGGTAAGAGACTGGGAAATGCACTTTCTGAAAGTATTCTTTGCAATAATCACTTTGCTTTACTCTTTGAAAGCCAATGGTCTTCGTCAAAATTTACATCACAGTGTTGAGTATGTCAGTGAGCCTGTCGATTCTGTCATCTGTGTGTTTCCAGGAGACTTCAAATGTGCAATCAAGGAGGAGGTTACATTGACCAGTGGAGAGTGGGAAGTGCTGGCAAGACATGGCTCCAAGGTCAGACACAGTCAATCAAAATGTACCTTTCTTTCGCTCGTCATAGCAACTGTCTATCATCAATCTGTGGTGACTTTTTTGAATCTCCCCTAGTAATGTGTTTTACTTGTTTTCGTTTTTTGTCACAGTTGAATGAAAGCACCCCATAGTGTTTCGATTTTTATGTTCTCTGAATTAGCGTTTTCTCTTAGAGAACATGCCTTGAGACCTGCAGCCATTTTCCTTTTAATCATATAGACGTCAGCTGGTACTTATATGCTTCAATGCCTGTGTTAATGTTCCTTTTATAGTACGCCATCCCTTCTGGCTCTGTGGATGTCTTTATGTGCTTTACTGATGGTCCCTTTAGAATAGTCCTTCCTTTTCATCTTTCTATTGCTTAGTTCCTATTACTCATTTTTCATGACCTCACTCCTATTATCTCATTTGTTCATCCTTTCTTTCTGCTCATCCGTCTTTCTCTTTTTGTCCCCTCTCTCCCTTGCTAGATCTGGGTGAATGAGGCGAAAAAGCTGGTGTATTTCCAGGGCACCAGAGACACTCCTCTAGAGCACCACCTGTACGTGGTCAGCTACGACTCACCTGGAGACGTGGTCAGACTGACCAAGCCTGGCTTCTCTCATAGCTGCTGTGTTAGTCAGGTAAAGTAACCATCTGCTTTCTGCCTGTCCACAAATACATATAATCTGTTCACATTCAATCAGTCATTCAGCTGTCTATTTGTTCTCTCTGTCTGTATATGGGCTCATTCAACAAACCATGTTGCTGTCAGATATATGAATGTTATTGATTTCAGCACTGAACTATCAATCTGTCCCACCCCTTCAGTCTATGACATGAGAAACAAAAACTAAGAAAAGAAAGACAGGATCATTTTTAGTCATCCAACTTGGCACTGACCTGACCCATTTCTTAATGCTTTAATCTGTGTTTTTTATACTGTACCTGTAAACACACCATTAAAACACATTGTGTAGACCTTTAAACAATTTGAATACTATTATTACGTGTTTTCTCTATTAACCAGACAATAGACCAGCAGAGACAGAGAATGAATCCATTTTTCCATTGTCATTTTCTGAAAAATGGGTTCTTTCCCATATTCCTTTGGATTTAAATTATACATATTCTCATTGGAGTGATAAAGTAAACTTTCCTGTTTGTGTTTGTAACTTTTAATTATAATCCTCTTACAGTTATGGCTTTTATAAAATAATTTTCCTATACATAGCTAACTGTAAAAAAATCATTGTAATAACCATTCCGCAGTTAATAGAAGGGATCATTTTTATTGATTATAGTAAAGCGTGAAGCTCTGTCAGAGCACTATTTTTGTTTTTGTTGGTGTGCTGGAAAAAATTGGTCTTGTTCTATGATCCCAATAGGAAAAATACACAAAGGAGGCATATTATCTATATCAATGATGCATTTCAGATTATGCATTTGTATTTTGAATTTTTGCTTCATGCAACTAAAGCTGACCTGCTATGGACAAAAATGGAGGTCTTGGGCTTAGTGTTGATGTGATCGTTGTTGGTTATTGGTTAGTTGTATGATAGATTTAAAAGAGATGAGAGAGAATTTCATCTTGCCTGCTGGAGAATAATTAGAGGTAGAGCACCTTACAAACCAGAGAGTGCACAGGAAAGCTGTCAAAGCCAGGGATTAGCTGGATGTTCTCCAGTATAGGGGATATATTCTCACTTACTCTAAATAGTGTTGCACACAGGCAGTGGCACATGTCAGGTTGTGTATTATGGATCCCTGTAGCATACACTTGCTAAGCTGTGGCATTTTTCACATCCCCCTCCCCTCTCACCCCCTCTCTTCCTTCCCATGTAACATCCATCTGACCCTGCCTTTTCTCGTTTGACTATACATATCTCTGCCTATCAATGTGATAACAATTCTTTAAACTGATTATTTTTTTGTTTTTCTCTCCACCTTTCCCCTGCTCTCACTCTCTGCAGAACTTTGACATGTTTGTCAGCCACTACAGCAATGTGAGCACGCCCCCCTGCGTTCACGTCTACAAGCTGACTGGCTCAGAAAGCGACCCTCTACACATGGCGCCTGAGTTCTGGGCCAGCATGATGGAATCGCCAGGTAAGGAAACCTATTACCTGTAAACAGGGTCTGATGGAAACATGCTCTCTTCCATTAGCTAGGGGACGCTTACACAAAAACTGAGTGAGTGCAATATTGGGGTTACTAAGGGGTCACCTCCTAGCACAGGTGTTTCATTTAATCAGGTCTACAGCAATGCCTGAAGACTCAACCGTAAATCCGAGCATCTTGAGCTGAGAAGGGAACTGACCTCTCATAATCTTTCCAAACAGCAATATAAGGAAACTTGAAATGTATAGGTGAATATATTTCTGAAGCAGCTATGGGAAAACAAACAAACTGGTGAACATGTAAACAAATGATCAACCCCATGCTTGTTTAATGTTTTATGACCTAATGGCAAAAAACAAACAAACAAACAAAAAAACAGTTTAAGCATAAGAGGATTTAAAATACATTTAGTTGTTGCGGTTTGCGTTGATAAGCTACAATAGGAAAAAAACTACTAGCTTTTCTTAGCTTAGCACGTCCCTGTTTCACAAGTTTATAAAGCAAGGATTAACAAACATCTGCACTAAATGAACAGCCACCAATTGCCAGTGCCATTTGTCCCTGACCGATGAATCAATAAGGTCACTGGCTGGTAACTTTGTGACATGATAACTTGTTAATGTCTCGGTTATGTTGAGTTCTGTTGCATTTCATGATGATTACAACTTGATATACAAGCTCACAATAATTTCTTAAACTGAGTGGGAGTGAGACCTACATATCCCTACAATCAGTTCATTTGACTTGGCTCCCCATTTTCCTAAAAGTCCTTAAAATGAATGATATATTTTATCAAGTTATTGATTTATTTATTTTGGACTGCCTGTATTTACGTAACTCGTCTTTTCAACTTTACTATGAAGAGGAGTCTGGCCAAATGTGAAGGTTACCCACCTATCTGTGGTTTTATTTTTGGCACAATCAATAGCGCCAACTCTGTAGGGGAAAGTCGAGGTCTGGCTTTGATTAGATCAAGGACGGTCAGTTCAATCTACATTGGCGCCTCCAGACTATCCCAACTGCAATCAGATAATGTGTTGCGCAGCCATGTACGTCATCATGAGCGCTTTGTGTCAATGTTGATTGTTGCTTTTGATTCATTGAATTCAACAAGAATGAGAAAGCAATCTTTCATTCTCTTGTAGTGCTTATAATAATGTTTCAGCTTTGGAAAAGTGACACTTGCATTTCTTTTTATTTTTGTTTAATTTTTAAAAAAGGTAAAAGCATTGCTCACTCCTCTGTTTCGTCTATATACATGTTTTTGTTGAAGAAGCAAAAATGAGAGGAACACACAGCAGGACTGATGGCTCAGTGGGGTTTTGGCTCTTGCCATTTGATCCAAAACCACCAAACCATCACTGGGCACACCATATGCCATTTTCAGCTATTTTCAGCTGTATAGTTTTTGTGCACCATTTATTTGTGACATACACTGAATTATGCTGAAATGCTTAGGCAAAACCTACATAATATATGAAATTTCTATGTCAGGTATCTCTAAAGACTCCATGCTCTCTGTGCCCCTTTGCTGCTAAATGCATGTTAAGTCACATATTTATAAAAAAAAATGCAATAACAATTTTTCAATTTGTTAATGTTACTTGATATGAGAGATACTTTGTGTTTAAACCATGACGCATGCAATTTAGTGGATAGTTTTATCCAAAGTCTTGGCAGCTCTGTGCATACATTTTTAGCATGTGTGGCACCACTGGGAGTTGAACCACAGACCCCGGCAGTGTGGGCACCATGTCCTACCACTGAGTTATAAAAGACCACACGTTTGCCTGTCTTGCAGGTTGCCCAGGAGATTACAATCCACCAGAGATTTTCGACTTCCCAGGGAAGTCGGGCTTCCAGCTGTATGGGATGGTGTACAAGCCTCACAACCTGCAGCCTGGCAGGAAACACCCTACTGTCCTCTTTGTGTATGGTGGCCCACAGGTCAGTGGCTACATGCACTTTACATATAGACTCCATAATGTGATCATATAATATTATGTCAGATGATGCCTCAATATGGCTGCCATTCTTTTGTATTCACTAAGGGGGCTTTTAAACCAATAGTGCTGTACAAGTAAAAGAAAGACCTTGGCTTTTAGTTTCAAAGAACATTTTGTATGTGTGTATATATATATGTGCCTCCAGGTCCAGTTGGTTAACAACTCCTTCAAGGGGATGAAGTACCTCCGTCTGAACACACTGGCCTCTCTGGGCTATGCTGTGGTTGTCATTGATGGGAGGGGATCCTGCCAGAGGGGCCTGGAGTTTGAAGGAGCGCTAAAAAACAAAATGGTAAAGAAAGAAAGAAGAGAGCAAAATACAGCTGTGGTTCAAATCTGGTTTGTCTTTTTTGTGCGAAGTAGTTTGTCCATTAATAGCCTACTTTTGTCATTGCTTGGTTGCGAATGTCTGTTCAGGGCCAGGTGGAGATTGAAGACCAGGTGGAGGGGCTGCAGTATGTGGCAGAGAGGTTCAACTTTGTTGACCTGAGCCGTGTTGCCATCCACGGCTGGTCCTATGGGGGCTTCCTCTCCCTCATGGGCCTCATCCAGAGACCCAATGTCTTCAAGGTGAGGAGGCTAACATTTCTGATTTTCATCAAGAAGGAAAAATCCTGCTATCCTTTTGTCTCATTTTTACTTCCAATCAGTGAACATTCTCTGCTGTCTCCAACAGTTGTGCAAGAAGTCTTTCACTGTTTTTAAGTGCTAGACTGAGGATTAACTGCATTATTCCTGAAAAAAGTGGTCTTTCAACTGGCCTTGTGATGTAGTTGCCTCTTGCATCCACATGGTGTCAGCGTTGGACAATGCTTTAGTGCTAGCGGCCTTAATTCTGCACAGATATCTACAGTTTTAGCCCTACTCTTCCAGCATCAGAACTTTTTTTAAACCAGTGTTTGCCTCTGCCAAAACATGTGCATTTAAACCATAACATAAGAATATATTTGTTCGAAATTAATTCGACATTTTCCACCAAATCACAACTCTAAAGTAGTCTGTGTCATCAGTACCACAGTTTGTGTTTCTTTGTCTGTAAAATGACAAATTTGCATAATAAAGTATTCTGTTTTCCATTACTTGCATTTGACCACATTGTTTTTCCCTCCCAGGTGGCTATTGCAGGCGCCCCAGTGACTGTCTGGATGGCCTACGACACAGGCTACACAGAGCGTTACATGGACGTGCCTGAAAACAACCAGCAGGGCTATGAGGAAGGCTCTGTGGCACTGCACGTCGACAAGCTGCCCAGCGAGTCAGTACTTATACATGCGTGAATGGTCAATGACACAGCTGAATGTGTGTCAAATAGTGAAAAAAACAAACAAAAACATTAGGATATTGATTTGTGCTCGTCTGAAATGTTATGTTTCCGCTCTCCAGTTTGTGAGAGTCTTGCAAGATTTAATTGTGTAGTTCAAAGAGTTTTCAGCACTATTTTTCCTTCAGTCTGCCTCTAACTCTTTTGTTGTTTACCGTAACTGAATAGATAATTACACTTGCTTGATCATGACTGCAAGATCCACCCCATTTCATGTCAATTCACACTTCATAGTCTGTGGAAATCAGTCTGACATTAATGTACCAAAGAAAATTTGGGCATTCTGTTTCTCACTTTGGCTTTAAAGGATGCTATTTTAGAATACTTACATAAGACTCACAGTTGTCTTGCATTTTATGAGCAGGCTGTAAAACACTTGGTGTGGTTTTAAAGGGTCATCATATGGGGTCATCTGCATCCAAGCTTTGAAATGTTACTCATGACTAATACCTAAAAGTGATAAGACTTTGGCAAACTAGAATATTTGCGCATGCTTATAATGTCGACTGATAGTAATCCTAGCTGTAATCAGTAACAGGTTCACTTACGGTACACTGTTAGTGCAAAACTTTTTTCCATCTTTTTTTTTTTTTTTTTTTTAATCTTCTTTCATCTGTGATCTTTGCATTGCCGTGGTAAAACAATTGGATTTTGATTTGTCTGTTTCCGTGCAGTTAATCAAATCTGTGGCAAAGGTGAAAATAATTCGATTGAAGGCAACAGGCTAAGTCAAGCCTCTGTGTTTAGAGACCGGAAAGGCCCTGGGGGCTTTACACATGGCATGTCGCAGCACTGCTTTTGGATTTTAAAGTTAAGCCACAGAGTGCTGATCAGCTCTCGGCAAGTCTCTGAGTCACTGCAGCTACAATATATCTCCCCTCGTAAATGACTCACATTCAATAAGTTCCTGTCCTTTGGGGCAGTATAGGCTACTTCAAAAATAGGAGCACAAAATGACTTTTGCACCTTATATCTTATTATGGTATAACCCTCCTTGTCCTTGTCATTCCAGGCCCAACCGTTTGCTGATTCTCCATGGATTCCTAGATGAGAATGTGCACTTTTTCCACACCAATTTCCTAGTGTCACAGATAATCCGTGCTGGGAAGCCCTACCAGCTTCAGGTTAATGTCACAAAGCTCTCTTTGATCTGCTAACATAGAGCTGATGCCATATACTATGATTTCATGCCAGGTTGACATCATTTATGTGAGAAAGGTTAAGATATTTAGGTTCTGCTTTTATCTCTGAATGGATGTCTTACTGATACCTTTATAACATGTTTATGAAATTAGCTTTTGCACTCCAAATATGCTACAAAACCATGTATATTAAATTCTGGCTGTCTGTAATTTCATTCTATGGTTTGAATGTGTAAGCTTAGACTATTATGAAGTCTAATTGTAAATACAATAATATGAATTAATTTCAGGACACACCATACCGTAGTTTCATCAAGGGTTGAAAACATTGCATGTTTTGCAGTATGAGGTTGTAGATGTATTTTTGCAAAGACCCTTTTCCAAAGCAGAGCATATCTTATTTCTCATATACATAAATTTAGTGCCCATGTACGAAGGTTCAGGTTTAGTCAATTCATCGGTCTGTTTTTGTTTCGGCAGGTCTATCCCAACGAGCGACACAGTATCCGCTGCCCCGAATCCGGAGAGCACTACGAGATAATGCTGCTGCACTTTTTACAACAATACCTCTGAAATGAGACAAGAGGGGAGAAGTGAAGTCTAGTTTCCCCTCTGTCCCTCT